>VBVR01004137.1:0-15220 GCA_011638315.1 Tetramorium parvispinum
CCCGTAGACCGTGTGTAGACTCCGCTCCGGATCCGTTCCTCTCGACGCCCGACGGTCCTCTACGACGCGACGTGTGAACGTGTCCGTGTCCGTGGTCGCGCGCGTCATGAGCACCCAATGAGTGGGGGGCTGAGAGGTAATCGGTCGTGGAAGTCGGCTCGTTACTCGGGTGGAAATGGGCTGTTCGAGACAGTCAAACTCATACGCATTTGTGTCGCGGCTACGGAGTGCCGTATTCTCAAAGCGGGTCAGTCTATGCCTTACTATTGCTCTGCCTGCACGCGACTCGCGATAGTCTCGCTACCGGAAAGGACATTAAGGACGTGCGGACGATGTAACGATCTGTGTGCGTTTGTTTTCACACGTCTCTCTCGCAGATCGACGTTTCATCCGATACATCTCGCTTGTAACGCCGTGGAACCCTAGAAGATGCTGGTGAGTAAACAGGCGGCAAGAGAGAGAGAGAGAGAGAAAGTGAGAGCGAACGAGCGTAGTGCGACGTAGAGTACGAGTGCGACGATCGTAATCCTACACGCGCTTCTTTTCTGCGTACATGCGCGTGTAACTTGTCCTTTTGTTCTTCCATATTTTTCCAGAATCCGTTATGACACAAGTACCACCTCTGCCTCTCCGTTTCCATCATTTTGCGCGCGCACAAGGCATATGCATATGCATCTATACGTGTCCACTTTTCCTTCCTTTCTCTCTCTTTCTCTCTCTTGTTCTCTTTTTTTTTTTTTTTTGGTCTTTTGGATACGAGCCTGAATATCTCCTACTTGATGCAATGCTGTCGTTTGTAGGAGATGTGGAGGACTTTGTAAGGTCTGGAAACTTGTGTTTTCCCTCGCGAACGCGGAAGAGAATTCAGTGTAGACAGTTTATGCTTTCCAGACGCGCGAAAGGCGCTTGTAGGACGACGACTTGGCGGCTACCAAAATGTGCACATTTCCGTTGTTAGCTTTACTTCTTTTCATGTCTATATATATATCTTTTACACTTTTATTATACTTGTATTGTTTGCTATGCTGCTGTCTGTGACGCACAAGCATACAAGAGTTGTTTGGGCCTCTTTTAATTACTACTTAGGACATATAGTGCGTATTGTCGTTATCTTACCTTTTGTGAGATAAAAACCAATTAATTTATGTAAACAAACTTAAAGTATGATTGAAGGAAATCAACGTATATATCGACATAGAATTATATTTTATACTTATTTGAAAATGTGTGATTTTGCTCTCCTAATCAATCCTTCAGTGTCTTTTCACATCTGTGTAGATAGATCTATTAAAATGAAACAAGCTTTTGTTTCTACTCTTGTTTTATTTCAAGTGGAGAAAATATTAAAAAGTATCTGTATAATACAAGTTTAATATATTTAGTAAAATATTTTAATATTATACTATAAACATGTTTTCTATATATTTGTTGATATATTAAATATATTTCTTTTGCCAAAGTAATCAAGGTTTAGAGATCAGATATCAATTTCTCTTTTCTCTATGTATTGTTTAACCATGTTTCTCCTGTGTTTGACTCTTCTGTCATTTATGTACATATTGTGGAGCATCAGTATTGTTTTGTTATTATTATTGCAAATAAGACTAGTGTTCTGTTTCGGAAAAACATCAATATTATAAGCTGATAATTGATTAAGAGAACATTAAAGAGCGTCGAACTTTACTCCAGAAGAAAAAATGATTTTTTTAATAAATGATGGTCACGTTGCTAAACAATGGTCAAGTTATAATTCAATATATTTATGATATGGATATGATTAACACAAATATTGATTGAAAATTAAATCTAATTAATTTAATTTATATACAACATAACATGTGTAAGGAAAATAAGTATTTCCATAGATCTTTATTTGCCAATTAATTTTTATTAAATTAGAAAAATTGTGATATGGAATATTAATAGTCTAATACATCTAAAACATCTACATGTTGTGTTAAATTTTCATTATTGTATTGCAGGGAGACGATCCACCGTCCCTGTCGGTGGGTACAGAAGTTAGTGCCAAGTACAAGGGTGCCTTCTGCGAAGCAAAAATCCGTAAGGTGGTACGATCGGTGAAATGTCGTGTAACGTACAAACCGCAAGGTTTGGGAACTGCTACGGTTGCCGACGATCAAATAAGAGGGACTTTAAGAGTAGGCGCTTCCGTCGAAGTTAGACATGTAGATCGGAAAGAACTCGTGGAAGCTACAATTACAAAGATCCAAGACTGTAGTCAATATACTGTGGTTTTCGACGATGGAGATATTACGACGTTGAGAAGAACCGCGCTTTGTCTGAAGAGTGGACGGCACTTTGCGGAAAGTGAAACGTTGGATCAACTTCCGTTGACTCATCCCGAGCATTTTGGGAACCCTGTAATTGGAGGTAGAAGGGGTAGACGATCAAGGCAAGCGCAGTAAGTGCTGTGGCGTAAGAGCTGTGCCCTTTCTAAAATCGTTCGAGTAATTAATATGTCTAACATTAGCTACAAAAAATCTTTATGCAACAGGGATGAAAGCAGCGAAGATGAGGACAGCCCACCGCGAGGTGCTCGGGACTCGGGTTCCAGCGGAGGTGCAAAGGAAGGAATGGAAACTGAACCAGAGATTGGTAGAGTAGTTTGTGTTGAACTTGGTGATAAAAAGAAGAAGGACAACTGGTTTCCAGGATTAGTTGTTGCACCTACCGCTCAAGATACAGTAAGAATACGAGTGAGAGACGATTATTTGGTGCGCTCGTTTAAAGATGCTAGATAGTAAGTGTGAGAAATCTGTATTATCAAGTATTGATTAAACTATTACATTATCATAGCCACACACATACACACATTGTGCGCATTGTATTATTTTTGCAATTTTAGTGTACATATATTTTTTCCAGTTATACAGTACCCAAGAAGGAAGCCACAGAATTCACAAAAGAATTGGTCAATAAAGTTGAAAACAGTACTCTGAAAGTTGCAGTGGAGAAAGCGCTTCTATTTTTAGAGAAAAATGAATTGCCACCCCATTGGGACAAGGATTCCCTGTTTGGGCATTCCGTTTCTAGTGGGAATAGCGATTACGATGGAGAACTCGATTCAGATGTAAGATTTTTATTTATATAAGAAGTCGCTTAATCTATGCTCTTTCCTCTTTTTTTTTCATTATACAATGGCCGTAAAACCTATAACACGATTTGAATTTTTTCAGAGTTCGGACGACGAACCACGCGAAGAAAAAGACCATTTTGTAGCTCAATTGTATAAATTTATGGATGATCGTGGAACACCTATAAATGTTTGTCCGATGATTGGATCGGAGGATATAGATTTGTACCGACTTTTCCGAGCGGTCTACAAGTTAGGTGGTTACAATCGTGTTACGAATCAAAATCAATGGAAAGCCGTAACACGACGGCTCGGTTTTACGGTGCAAAATTCGGCAATGTACAATCTTGTGAAGCAGGCTTATAAGAAGGTGTTGCACTCATTTGAAGATTTTTATAGAAAATTAGGCTGCACCATGGTCAATCATCCGCGAGGTAGCACGCGTAAGCAACGTCCTGGAAGAAGTTTGATTCGCGACAAAGACAGAAATACTCCTATACCACCGCCAGCGTCAATACAAGTGAAAAGTGAGAAGGATGAAGACGAAAAGAAAGTTGTGGAAGATGAGAAAAAGGAGAAGAAGGAAGTTAAGAAGGAACAAGTGAAAGAGGAAGAAGTTATCAAGATCAAAAAGAAAGAAGAATCCGAGGGCAACGGTAGCGGCCAAGAGAGCGATGTAAATGTGGAAGGAGATGTCGAAGCATCATCCAGTAATGAAAAATTACAAAAGCCAATCACGCAAGTTTCTACGTCATCTCCCACTTCGTGCAGTACTACAACTGCGTCGTCCAGCCGGACCAAGTCGAAAAGTAAAGAAGATACCAAGAAGAAGGTGGTTGAAAAGAAGAAAACAGAGGCTAAGAAGCAAGAAAAGAAGGATGAGAAGATCAAAGAGGAAGAAGCCACCAAGACAAGATCCAAGGCAAAAGACGATACCGTGAAAAATAAAGGTGCTTCTGAGGGAAGAGAGACCCGAACACCATCTAGAGAAGCAGACAAAAAAACAGCGGTATCTAAGCAACGACGTTTAACGGATGAGGAATTGAAGAAACGAGGAAGGAAACGCAAGGAATACGAGACGGAAAAGTCGCGCGCGGATGAACAGCTTACGGAGACTGCCCCCAGCTACAAAGGTCCCGTAGAATGTGGTGACAAATTGAAAGTATATTATGGCCCAACGCACGAGTCCAAAGTCACTTACGAAGCAAAAGTCATCGAGATTGAGAAGGAAGGTCCAGAACCGATGTATCTTGTACATTATACAGGTTGGAACACTAGATACGACGAGTGGATTAAAGCGTCTAGAATCGCTCAAAATATCACGCAAGCTCAAGGTAGAGTAAAGCGCGTAAAAGCAACTCCCAGGCCTCAGACTCCCAGCACGTCCTCCAGCAACAAGTTGAAAGGTACTTGCAATTCGAGCGCTAGTACATCGCAAAACCGTCGCCGGGCGCAAAGCGTCGCTCCTACTTCTGGCGCCGTTCAGTCAGCTTCGACCGCCTCCGTAAGGGAAGCGAAGAGAGAGGAGAAGGACAAGGACAAGGATAAGGAACCGACACAACCAACTAGGTCCACTACACCGTTGTCTATCGCTAGTTCCAGCTCCAGAACCAAGAGTCCTGCCACACCGGCCAACAGGCCAACTAGAACTACGAGAAATGCCGAGTTATCTGGACTGGAGCATCGTAGACGCACCAGGAGAACCTCGGGACACACGGACATATCTGTTGCATCGGAAAGCGAGGATAGCGAGGGCTACGAGTCCGATACCACTGAGCCCGAGCAAACCAAAACCAGATTGAGAGGTGTAGAGGAAAGGAAACGGAAAGAAGCGCGAAGTAGAGCAGAGGAGAGAATCAGAACGGACGATGTGACAATCAGTGATGCTGAGGACGAAAAAGACAATTTGGATGAACCGCGTAAAGGTAGACGTTTAAGAAGAACTCCCGGCAAGTCTCTAAGTATCAAGTCCGAACCTGATAGCGATCAAGAGGAACAACCGAAGGGCCGAGATTTCGATCTTAATCAAATACGATCGGAATTGAAAGGTTTCGACAAAGCTGTCAAGTTGGAGATGGTCAGGGTGGAGCCTGAGGACGAGGTTAAACTGGACGAGAAGGAAAATGTCGCCACGGTCACGTCGTCGTCGGTGACATCGTCCAAACTGGAGAAGATTGTCGTCTCCGAGTCTCCAAAGGTGGAGGTTGTCGAAACGAAAGTGGAAAGCACCGAAGATATATATGAATTTAAAGAACCGGAACCGTTCGAGTTTGAGGTGAGAAATAAGAGAGATACCAACTGCGACAAAGATAAATTGAAGAAGAGAATGTTCGAGGACGAAGCCAAGAGTCCGAAGAAGAAGCAAAAGACGCCGGTTACCGGGTCGGTTACAGCGAAGGAAACGAAATCAGAACCGCCGGAGACGGATTCTCGGAAGAAGCCAAGGAAACTGTTTAGCAAGAGGTCTGACGACGTGTTGCACGAAACGGTGACGATTGCTCCCGGCAAATCGCTACAGATTGCACCGTGTGCGTCGTCCGAGGAAGTTTTCAACAAACTATGCGAGTCTACATCTTCGTACAATCAATTGAAATCGACTGTCGCGGAAGAATCGGGTAGTAAGGCGACTGGTTTAAATCTTTTGTTCAACGATTTGCCGGCGGACGATGAGGGTACGCGCGACGACTCCGAGGATCGTCTGATAATTTCGGAGACCGAGATCTCGGAAACGGAGCAAGAGAACGTGTTTTCGTATCAGCAAGAGATTCAGTTTCAGAGCAGCAAATCGTCGGACACAGCGGAATCGGGCGGGATTAAGAACGAGGCGGACGTCATAGTTGACGCGAAGGAAGAAACGTCGACGAGCAGCAATAATAAGCCTGGTAACATTCCGGATCAGAAACCAAATCAGAATCAAATCAAGTCTTTGTCAAGTCAAGTCGCTACTGGTCAGTCGCAGACAATTGAATTGAAGATGTTGGACTCCAAATTGCTCGACATCGTCCCGGTTCCATCGCCGATTGTGATACCGCCAGCTCCTATAAGCGCAAGACTGCCGGCGACTTCCACGATAGAGGAAAAACTATCGGCTGCGATGGCGTTCCGAAGCAAAGCTAAAGACATCAAGAAGACTTCGGACGAAGAAACGCGCGATGATGTTGTGCGCGTAATCAAAACAATGAAGGAACCGTCTAAGAAATTGGACACTCCTAATCTTGCGCACAGAGGTAAAGACGCGGATTGCGTTCGTTCTGCGACCGAAATGGATAGAAAGCGCGAACAAGAAAGGAGCGATGAGAGTCTACGCAGGGAAATCATGCGCATGATGGTTAAGCGAAAGGAAGACGAAATAACGAAGCCGAAGAAAGAAGCGGAAGAAGTATCGAAACCGAAGAAGTTTTCGGAAACGAAAGTAGTTGCCGAACACAAAATCAAATTGCAGGAAGTGATAAAAGACGAAAGTAGGAGAAACGCCGCCTACGAGATGTCTGATAAAAAGCCTGAGGAACTTGAATATAAAACAACGGATCAGAAGGAGAAGGACAGAATTGAAAGTCGTAAAAACCAAATCAACCAAGATATTACAGATTCCACGGACAGCAGTGATTCAGAACAAAGGCTGGTGATAGATAACGAGGAGCCGCAAGACATTAAAGTAGCTACATCTGCCTTTGACGTGAAGCTACAAGCAGAATTGGATCGCATGGAAAATACGCAAGAGAAATACGCGAGATCGCAAGTATTAAAAACTTTACCACAGAGTGCCCATCAACAGCAGCAGCAGCAACAACAGCAACATCAACAGCAGCAAGAGCAGGAATCTTTGGAGTTTAAGATCGATGCAACACCCGTTCTGAAGACAGATGAAGAGGGCGAAACAATGAATTCGTTGTTGTGCGAAGAAGAGATACCTGGCTCGCCGGCACCACTGTCGGAAAACGTCGAACAAGTCAATATCGGTTCTTCGTGCAGTCCGCCAAAGAATGAAGTCGCAGAAAGTAGCATAGTGCTAATGGAGATGCCTTTTGCGAGCGCACCGACCTCGAGTCAAAATAGCAGTAGTACCGTCGCTACCCTCAGTATGGCATTGCCGAAAACTGTGGAAACGTCGATGCCGATTTCGCTACCAACGCAACAGCAGAACGCGTCCTTAAATATGCGGCAGTCACAGCAACAGCAGCAGCAGCAACCACATCAACATCAACATCATCAACAGCAACAGCACGTGTTGGCTCTGATACCAGCGCAACGACGAGAGAGCAACGAAGCTGCACCGGTGATGGACAATACGCCACCGACGACACCGGATTCGAGCATCTCCAACATCTCGGGCTCGCCTAGGGACGAGAGAATCGGTGGCTCATCGCCGACTTCCGAAGATAATATTAAGCTCAATCGCGACAACTCCGAGGCGGACAAAGACAGTGCTGGCAAAGGCCTGGGCTTCAGTGAAGACGACATCCTACCCCATACTGAAAGTAACTCTGCGGACAGAATTCTTAAGCCGCCTGCCAAACGTACAGTTGAGGATATGCAGTCACCCAAGAAACGCAAGAGAAACAGAAAACATTCAGAATGTGGTAGCGGCAGCATTGGAATCGGCGTCGATGTTGGAGTTGGAATTGGAGTTGGAGTTGGAGTTGGAGTTGGAGTCGGAGTTGGAATTGGAGTCGGAGTTGGAGTTGGAGTTGGTGTCAGCGGTGGCAGTAACATCAATAGCGGTGGCAGTGGTGTCAGTGGCGGCAACAATAGCGGTAGCAGCGGTGCTGACGGTGGCGGTGGCGGTGGCGGTGGCGGTAGCGAAATTGGTGGCGGAAGCGGTGGTGCAAGTGGTGGAAATAATAACGCTAGCGGAAGTAATAACAGTGGCGACGGCGGTGGCGACGGCGGTGGCGACAGCGCTGGCAGTGCCGGTGGTAGTGGCAATGACAATGTTAGTGGTTGTGGCAATGGCAGTGGCAGTAATGGAAGCGGCGGTGGTAGTGGTGGCAGTGGCGGTGGCGGCAACAGCGGCGGAGCTGTTCCAAAGAAACCTGGCAGGCAAAACGGTAGACATGGCAGATACGGAACTGGCAGTGATAGCGATGACACTAGCGAAGGATCCAATCTCTGCGGAGTCAATAACACGCCGATGAATCATGCCAGCACCATCACCAACTCAGTTCCCGATCTCAGTACTTACTCGTCGAGATCACCAAGACCAACAAAGTACAATTTCTACGTTGAATTGGGTAAGTTATGAATGATATATACTTTTCTCTGTATATTTTTGTGTATATTTTTATCATGTTGAACATGACGAAAATCTTTGCTCGTCTGATTGTTTTTATTCCAAGGCGCAAGGATACTTTCTAAAACTAGTCTATATGTCTATATGTCGCTATATTATATTTTCATAGATCCTGAATTGGACGGTAGTCAAAGGATAGCTGTACTACAGCAGAAATTAACTGAATTACGAAAGACGTATAATGCCGTAAAAGTTGAGCTTGCTGCTATAGAAAGACGTCGGAAAAAATTAAGAAGGCGAGAACGAGAAGGTATACCATAATAAATCTCTACTTTAATTAATGCATATCATTTCACACATTATTTTCCTCGTTAACAGCTTCGTATGATTGTAATTTTATTTTTTTATTACTATTTAAAAAGAAAAGACAACATTTTTTAACTATGCTAAAAATTGCTATTTTCAAATCGCTAAAATCATTGTGCGTAAAAAAATTTCATAAGCATTTTGGAGTTTAACTTTCTCATTCACTCAGTTCATTTCTTACAAGCTGAGAATGGACCGTCCTTCGAATGTTCACAATCATTTCTTAAAGCTCGAAAGTCACTGAAAAATTTGTTAAAAATCAGTATTGCGTGTTTTCTCAATTTTAAAACAGAATTTCACATTCGCATGATAAACTGATCAGCTTTTCCTACTTTTTGTCTGATGAACGTTCAAAGTATTGCTACTACAACTAGCAAACAATTGCTAGTGATGACAAAAATTATCATTTGCTAACAAACGTGAAATCTTATATAAAAATATTTCAAAAAATCCAATCACATTTCTATTCGACTTGTTGATATAGAAACATTTTAACGTAAAAATCGTTCTGTTACAGCAATGAAAGCAGCTAAAGCGGAAATGCAGCAGGCTTGTTCGTGATAAACGCAACACTGAAAGATTCTTATTCTTTCTTCAAGTGTTAAGTGGGACTATTGTATTGTATTGTAAGCATTATTAGGCACGGGTATCATGCAATCACGCCAGCCACTTCATGACAATTTTTACCTGTAATGTAATATCGCTTAGGTAACATTTAGCCTTGCAATCTTTATTTAAATAAATTGTAGATATAGTCACATAAGATTTAATGTGTAACGAGAAGGCGTTTAACTCAACACATCAAATTTATTCATAATCATATAATATAGTTGTGTTATTGTATATTATATATTCCGTTAATCTCATAATCTAAATGTGAAAAATCTTTAGTCTTATATTTGTCATTTCGCACGTTCGGCTGCAAAGTACAAACTATCAAAACTGATGATCTTTGTTTTACTTTTCTTTCCATTACGTTTTTTTCTTATTAAAAAGGACCTGAGAGAGCGTTAGCGATGTGTTGCTGTAAAGACATTTTAGGGAACAATTGTCTAAGCTGATTATATCACTTTTTATTCTTTCTCGAATATAATTATATCGGTTGTAGTTGAGCTGTTTTCACATAAATGTTAAATACAAAAGGTGCAGGAATGTCATATAGTCACGTCAAACGCTGCGTCTTTTATATTGTAGCAAAAGAATGTAAATAACTAGAGACTAGAAAAATTTCATAAAATATCGGTACATTATATTGCGGATAAGCAAACATTTCGTCATATAAACAGTCACGTGTTTATATGACGAAATATTATATTAATACGCGTATGAAATAAAACGATTGCTAATTATTAGCCGATCGTAAAATGTTTTAATCTCTATGTATATAATCTTGTAGTGATATGAAAAAAAATCACGAATACGATAATGTAATCGATATTAATTGCAATCCACTTGATGTTATGAAACTATGCTTTGATGAGACTTTTTACTCTAATTGATTAATTGAATGCTTTAGTAAAGTATTTGTAGCCCTAAGCTATCAGCGCATGTAAATGAGCATATATACATATATATTTTAGTATATGTATTCGTTTATATATCAATTTTTCAATATATATATATAATATAATTTGGTACAAAAAGATGCGAGACACATGTTGTTTTTTTTTCTTTTTTTATAAACTACAATGCAACAATTTCGCGTGAATGCAGCTCAACAATATTATTAGTTTTCTGATTTCCACTGATTATATTTAGCTACCGTTGTGCTTTATCATCATTGAATAGTTAATATACTCATTAGTACAGTACACCACATATTGGAGACTTGTCAGAGATGCATTTATATTTGTATTTCAACATACATGAATGAGTACATCGAAGAGTGCTTCAGTATGAAGAGTATGAAAAAATTAGACAACTGCACAGAAAAGATGAGACTTAAAAAAAACTCATTGCGAAAACGTGAATCAAATGTCACTAGATAAATTTGTAAAAAAATTAAAATTAGCTTGATAAAAGAATGAAGTTTTATAGATGTACATTCTCTCTCTTAGAACACATACGCGCATATCGTACATGTGTGCGCGTGTGTATATATACATATATGTGTGCTATGTAAAATTTCATTCTTAGATATATATAAATATATATTTTTTATAAAAGTTCAATGTGAGCTCTAATGGTGTGAGATCGTGATTACACTTTGTTTCCTCTTGAGAGGAAAACGAAGGCTGTTCAGTTTTTTTGACAATGTACATAATTTTACATTGCGTGTGTATGAATATATGAGTCAAATTTATATTAATGAAGTAATCTATCGCACATTTTGACGTTGCTGTGCATTTCGATGTATAATGGTTTCAGAAACGTCGCAGAATAGTAGATGTTTGTTTTGAAAAGATTAGAGGATGCACCTTGACATTAAAAAAAAAATGCTATTCTCAATGTATTATTCAATGTATTCTCAATGTAGGAATATGAATATATTAAATCGAATAATTAAAAATTGTGCAATGTTTATTATGATATAAATTACACTTAATTAAATGTCATACAATATTTCATACATTTAATATCATTAATCCAAATTTATTCTAATATGGTTGCTACATAATTATATATAATTGAAGTGTCTTAAAAACAATATCAATTATTTGAAAATAATTTAGTTTATATATTTTTATTCAGAAGTATGTTTTAATTTAAAGATATTGTTTACACTTACGAGATACAAGTATTCAGTTGTGACGTTGTATACTGTATAAACTGTTTTTTAAGAAATTCTAGTTTAAAGAGTAATTAATAACCAAAATTGAAGAAATTATAAATTGGCGGTCCTTATAAATTATAAGGGAAAAATATAGTATTGTCATGATATAAGATAACAATTAACAGAGCCTATTATATTATTAATTGGATAATTTTATAACAGTATATCTGTGGTATCGTATATAGTCTAACAATTAAAATTATTACTTGCAAAGAACAAGGAACATAGCATATGATTGCGATTTCGAACATGTTTACAACTTTTAACTTTTCGTATATTTTATACTACATATTCAGTATATGATAAAAGTTAAAGGTATGACAAATGCATCCTCGTCTTTTGAAAACAATTATTCTTCCTATAGATCATATGACATTACATGTAAAATAGTACATACATAATAAGCACAAGGCGAATTTCCGTCGCCAAGCAAATAACATTTAACTGTGTCGATGAATAAGAAATAAATCTTATCTTAACAAAAAGTAACGTACTCTCTCTCTCTCTCTCTTTCTCGGTATTGTTACTCTTGCATATTTATTTACACAGGGATATATTAAAATATGTCGGAAGGTAAAATAAAATGAACATCACAAATTATATTTAAAATCTGTGGTACATATTATTTATTACATCATAGTTTGCAAACAAAGACGAACAGATTAAGATGTAAAACTTACGTAAAACTACTTGTTAATGCAATATAATTATACAAATATTTAAATGTTATGATACTTTGCACTTATTTTGTATTAGAATACAAAGACGACAACTTTTTCAATTATAAACGCAATTAATTAACACATAATGCACCATTAATGACAGACATAATATATAATATACAATATCTCTTTTATCACTTGGTCTGCATATCATTGTAGCAAATAACAGAAAATTTCATTGTGAAAATCAATAACTAAAAATGACATTTCTTTACAAGTATAAGTTTCCATATCTTAATTTTATATGCCCTAATTTTCTATGGCTAAGAAATTTCTACATTATACAATATAGTATCGCATAATAAAGATTGTTTTCTAGGAGTATAATATATTTGTGTATGTGTGTGTGTGTGTGTGTTGTGTGTGTTGTATGTGTATCTTTGTACATTAGTAGAATTGATACATTGCGGATACAAGAGTATCTCATTAAAAATAGCTAAAGAATCTTATAAAACATTTTTAAAGAAGAAATCGTAAGATTGATAAAATAATATATATATTATATGTATACATATATGATCAAGAGATGTATGGAGTATCGAGTATCCAGAGTAGTAAAGATTATAAATAAAAAATGTTATCCAACTGAAACAAACACACAATATCTCGAAAATAACAAATATAAAATGTTGAATTTTGCAAATTTAGTTAGGGTTAATGTCTCCTATATTTTATAACTATAGTCTGCTATATCGCTCTAACCTAACTGTATTGATTTAATCATGAATTGCACATTTATCACTCTTTATCAGATTTTTATACAACACAGATTCGAAATAATACCCTTTTTAATGTACCAAAATTCATAGATTTGTATATTCTTAATACTTTGTAAATTTAATTTTACATCTAGTTTTGTTTGCATCATGCATGAAGATTTTATATAAATATTATATTCTTATATCTTAAAAGTTAAACAACTACCATTTTAATGATTAAAAAATAAAAGCAAATCATAAATATATTTTATTATTTTTTCCGTGCTTGTAAAAACTTGAGTAGATTTTTGCAAAAAGTACATTCTATTGTATAAAATTCCTGAATACTGAAATAACACAATTACAAGAATACTTTGGATACTCCTAGATATCTTATACATCCCTATAATGTAAATATGGTGTAGATGTGTGTGTGTTTGTGTACATATATCTCTTCGATTATCTCAACATTATTGCGCTTGCCCAGAACGTTTTACATTTAAAGTATTACTTTCCTCCAAATTAGTTTGCTCGTTCGAAATTATAAATCAGGAAGAAAAAATTCAATGTGATCTCATATAATTTCTTGTACAAACTGACACGTAATGCTTTCTACATGACATTATATAAAGAAATACTTTTGTCTCATTGAACTTTCTCCATAGCTTTGACTTTGATTTTGTTTCCTTGGAAGATAAGGGGACATTAGCTATGAATTTTCAAGATTTTTTTAATACCATCAAGGAATACTTGTCTGAATGAGTAAATGTATATGTATGTATGTATAATGCGAAAGTATCATGTTGCGTGCGTACGAAAAGTAATGTCACATTATTTTGCTTCACCATCTGTCTTTTCCTTTCACACGTCTCACTTACTGACTACAAGTTGAAATGAAATGAAGTGGAAAATTACATGGGAATCATTCAATCTTTGTGAATGGCGCATTGAGCGAAAGGATATATTAGATTTTCCATTGCACATGTCAACAAGGAGGTGGACTAGATGTCGGAGCTGTGTCTACCGTAGTCGCGGAAGAGGATGCTACTGCGCTCGTCTTATTGTCGGGGTTCAATCTCCGCCTGGTAAACATGATTTGTTCCATTAACTCGTGGTGCGCCTCTAATCGCTCGATGCAATGTAAACATGCAGTTTTTGGCAGCGGATCGTTCATGTTTACCTGCAAAAGCACACAGAAAACTGTCTTATCACAAATGCTTCCTTTGATTCGTCGAATTTGTCAGATGACAAAGTGCCTGGTAATAAAATATTATTCGTAACGTGAAAAGGACGACGTCGTGTGTTCTTAGAAAATTGATGGCAGTCGGTGCCCTAGATTGAAAAAAGTACGGAGTGAGTTTTAAAAACACTACAGAATTCACACGCACACTTTGCGCCTCAGAGGCGTGCTAGGAATCGCATTTTTTTTCTATTCTCCTTTGATAGATGTTTTTACATCGTCTCCTAATCAAACATTTTGGCCGATTAAATGCAAAATGCGTGGAAAAGGCAAAAATTAAAGGTGCTGGGGAATCGGGGGAATGGACGCGCGGGGGAAAGGGGAAATGGGCACGGGGGGGGAGGCACCCGTCAAATTACCGTGATCGGCAGATAGGTGTTTATCTTCTCGGCGAGTTTCATCCTCTCGCCCTCCTCGCCGTATATATGGATCACAAAGCGATTCATCTTACTGCAGAGCCTGCATATGAACCCCGTGATCACGGCCTTGTCCGTGCTGCCCATCTCCGTGCGGCCCGTTGCTCGCAGTCGCGACGCCCTGCTCTCGGCGCACGTTCTCGCCCGCACGATGCCGCTTCCCCGATGCCGCACGACCGTCGTTGACAGCGCGACTCCCCGCGATCGCAGCTACAGCGAGAGAACGAGGGTCGGACGTATATACGCTTTTTTACCTGGAGATCTCCTGGAGTTTGTTTATTGCAGACTCCGCCGAACGCCAGCGCGCTCCGTGCGATGCCTCCAGGATCGTCCGCGCCGTTTACCGGCGCCCCCCGCTCCATCCTCCCACCATTTTTCATCCCGTTGGATGAATTATTCCCGCATTCCTTATTTATTATCCATTCAAGAGGAGAGAGAGAGAGAGAGAGAGCACTTGTGATAATCAAAATATCTATCTATTTCATTATTTATTTATTTCTAAAAAGACTCCTGTACACTGCCCGACAATAATTCGTTCCTATCGTTCTACGGACATAACATTTTAATCCCCAAAGTTGTCAGCAGATCAAAATATCGAATGTATGTACGATGCAATCGGCATTAGCGAATATAATTTTCGCAAAATAAATTCAGCGCCGTGACTATATTCCCATGTTTCCC
>VBVR01004138.1:0-15221 GCA_011638315.1 Tetramorium parvispinum
GTATTAGTTCGAAAGTGATCGAAAACTATTGATTTCAATAGCATTTCTCTCCAGTGATAAAGTTTCATTAAAAAAGATTCACTCTTGAAAGAGATTCACTCAAATTAAAACCCAAAATGTGAAAAAGTCCAAAAAAAAGCTTTTTTGATGTTATGTCGCAAAGAAATGGGTTTGGGAGCTAAAACTTGATGAAAAGTCCTGATATTTCGTACCAAATAAGATAGTATTGGTCCGGTTCGATTTCGTTTCTGGGCCCAAATTGACCCCTTATCCGGCTGTACCCTTTACAAGTTAGAGTGAGTCCCAAATTTAAATTACCTAGCTACTATAATAGATGTAATTTTATATAAATTTTTGACAGTGTATATTAAGAAATTACCGGACAATTATACATTACACAATTTTTAATTGATCTCAAATTAAATACAATACAAAAAGATTCTTTACCCATCGAAACCTTCGAACTAATCTTATACTATTTGTACAATCGGAATTTCTAATTATAAAATTTATTAACTTGCACTCGTAAAGTTTAGATAAATAGACAATTAAAATTCGAATCGCATTTAAATTTTAAAAGAAAACCCCGATAATTATCATTGCAATTCAAATCGCGTTACAAAGTCCAATTTCCATAAATTCCACAAAAAGCTTTTATACTGCTTTTTTTATAGCTGCTTTAACAGGTTCTACATGGCTACATGATTCAGTTTAAAAAAGTAGATATTCATTAAGAATCATTAAATACATTGGCGATCTGAAAAAAAGAAATATAAAAATTTTTACAAAAATTTTCTATGCTATGGTCTTTCTTTTGTAAAAAGTTTTTGTCTCGAACTTGAATTCACAGCTAAGCCTGAATGCATTTTAATTTTAAAAAAGATTATGCAAATATATCATCCTTGCGAGATTGTCGAAAATTCGAATTAGAACAGATTCTCGCGTTATTAATTGGAATCACAAATAACTATTGAGACAAATTGATATAAGTTATTCGAATTAGACGGTTTCACTATGTTTTCCGAAGGAGCATCAAAAGTTAGCACGCGCAGCAATGCGGAGTCGCGAAAACAAGCTGCAGCCATCAGTATAAGTTCGGACAACCCAATTATATGAAAATTTTGTTACGAAAATCAGTTTTCTCGTAAGTTGGCGTCATGGGCAAAGTCGCCGGCACTTTCGGTTGATTTTACATGGCGAGGACATTACTCCGTTAGCTAAAATCCCGTTAAAACATCCTCAAGCGAAGTGGAAACTCCGCAGAAGCGACGCTTTCATCAAAATCAGTGACACATACGACATTTGAGAACAAGAAATATGATCTCGCGGTTTTCGGACTTTCGTGCTCTCCAACCACGAATAAACAGAATCGTAGGAAGAAGCTCGCGTCAAGAGCAAGTAAAAACATAGTTGGTTTAATGTCACTGGTTTTGTTGTTGTAAACTTGAAAACGTTTTCAGTTACAAAAGTATATTTAAAATTATATAGATTTTTAATCGTAAGATATAAAAGCTATAATTTCTTATCAAATGCAGACAGTCACAAAATGTCTAGCTAAAAGCGAAAGCAACAGTTTCGGATATTGTGTAATAACGGAAAGTTGATTCTTCCGTTCCAATGAGCAATTTATGAAGAGTTCTCAAGTGCTTTTTCGTAATTAAGCGTATGTAAAAAGCTGGGAACGAAAAGAGAATAAGGACAGGAATTAAAGGATTTTTTATAGGATCGATAAAAATGTCAGCTAACATACGACAGTAACGCGCAAAATTTCGGCGAGTCCCTAAAAGGCAAAGGGAGGACGATAGCTACGGCGTAAAATGAAAGCGTAGGCGAAGCGTGGAGAAACGCAGAGAAATGTCATTCGTGACAGAAGATAAATTTTACGATGCACAGACTACGACCCCGTAAAAATGGTGGCGACATTAATTCGACGGAGGGACACTGAACGTTAAAGCACCTAACAGTCCGTATTAAGTCCGATCGTGTACGTCATGTGCATGTATGCGTGCATCATGTATTGTCGCCAAGTTTCTCTTTTAATTGAACCTGAGAAAAGATTGTTATATCTGAGAAATTATTTCGAGATATATTTCTATTGTATTACTTCTGTCACATAAAAATTATTTCGAGAGATCATTGAAATCTTTAGCATAAAAAAAGTAGCTACTAAGGATTATTTTAAAAATATTCTTTAAATAATGAGATTAATATTTTTATAATTATGACTATTATAAAATGAGGACTAAGTATTTAGAAAGATTAATTAATTCATTTCATCACATCAAATATTGTAGTATTATTTAATAGAAATATCAATAATCTCTAAATAAACCATAGATGGTAACCGCCATTTATTGCCTGTCTACTTCAACTATGAGATAGTTTAGATGTGGAAACTAAATGGAAACTATCCCGTAGACATCCGATATTGGCGAAAAGCCACGGGAGTCGATTAATGAACGAGACTTCATCGTTCCGAGTTATATAGGAAACTATCAAATGATTCCATTTTCTAAAGTACTATCATTTATTAAGTGGCATAATATTTCCCATCAAATAATAATAGAACAAAGAAAAATATCTTATGAATAATAGTTTTTTCGATTCATAAATGTATAAGTATTGAACATTGGTGGTATTCCCCCATAGGGATAATAAATAAATTTCAAACTGTTTTATATTGAAAAATCTATGATTGGATCTTTGTGAAGCTTGATAAATTTATAGGCAGAACTGTTATATATTTTTACAACAAAAGCTAGATATCGATCTTATAATATCTGATAAAATTCCGAATGCATAAATACAATAAATATAAAAATAGATATCATTTATAATTTAAATATCGTAAATCCTTCGATAATTGTGAATTCTAAAGGAGAAAGATGAACTATAAGAAAAATACGAGAATAAAGTTATCGTCATATTGCATGTCTGGAGAGAAGCGAGTACGACAATCGATTCTTAGGCGCCTCTCGTGATTCAAATTTCGGCCCGAAGAGAAATTATCGTTCGCGTATTGCATTAAGCGGGATTTATGACCTTCTACGCCGCGGATCTAAATTTCTGACGAGAAGCCACGGTAATGAAGCCATTATCTTGGCATTACGTTATATTCGCAAGCAAAGTTGTTTTAAATTCAATATCGATCAAATCAGTCCTGGAAATATCAAACATCAACTCTGTCCTCATTCACATTTTTCTATTTCTATAAATGCAATTTACTTATTAATTTAATATATCGTGTTATTTGTTCCAGTCAAATTTAGTGTTAATTTTTGAGTAAAAACTATTTCAATTCCGACAAAATATTTAATTTTTTATGTTACAAAAATTATATTAATACTATGATTACTAATTGGAGCTATCAAATAAATGATAAGAAAATACATTAATTATCATTTAATTAATTAATTTTTTATTTATAGTATTTATTAATTTGCGTTTCTATTATATTTTTCAACAAAAATTTTATTTTTGTTGAAAAAATTTTGTTTACTTTATGCGCATTAAAAATTTTAATACAATTTCTTTTTAAGTTGTTAGAAAGAAATAAATATAACACAACTGTCGTAAATTTAACATAATTATCTGTCTGCATAGTTTCCCAATCAAGCCGATTCCGAAATACAGGCGACGTGCGTAGCCGCACAATCGAAGGTCTCCTGCGTTTGCTGCTCGTAACAATTACGTCTTTATTAACCACAGGGACCGGCTGAACCGGCCAGAAATGCTGCCCGCCAGCGGGTCTAATTAGCGTCACTACAGCGAATTACCGGCGTCCGGAATTTCGCCGTTAAAATGCGCCCGGGAAAACACGGAACGGCACTTTTCCGAGGGATCCCGAAACGCCCGCAGCGGTGATACGACCGAAATCGCGTTCAGCAGCAAAAAATCACCCCCGACAACTCGTGGCAATCGCACTTCGTTCTTCTCTTTGTTCTTTTTGTCGCGCTCGCGTCTTCGTGATTATCTTCCCACGCCTCCATATCGCGGCTGCTTTTTCCATAATAACGCGCGGGTTAATGACGGCATTATCGTCTGTTAATTACATTCTTTTATGTTTCTAGGGAACAGAATCGTTAAATATGACAGATCGATATCGATCGACAATGTGGCGAAGGCATGAGTTTCATTTGAGTGAGCATTTGAAAAACGAAATTATATAAAAAGTTTTAATATTAATTTTTAAAATTTAAATTTTCACGATAGAATTAATAAAGAGAATATTAATCATGCTTTTGTTGGATAAATTACAGTAATACAAATTAAAATTATATTTTAAAATTATATATTTAAAAAAATGTAACTAGTATCGTTTTATTTCATGTGACAGTGTCACATTAATCCGATATATAAAATAAAAATTGATTTTTCTGTGAACAATTTAATTTTATTACATTATTGATTCCTGAACGCAAATAGATTGTGTAATATACAGATAATAAATATAATGTAAAAATTAATTTTCAGATTTCACATAAAAAATACAAGTTTAATTTTTTTCTTTCAAAGATATGAAATGTGCATATATTATATTATATATAAAGCGATTCGATCTATGTAAAGTTTAAAAAGTCCTCTTTCAAAATCCACAAAGATGACATAAATTTTAGGAAGATTTCAAAACCGTTGTGTCAGATTGACACTAGCAACGCGCATCATTCGACAGCTGTCAAAGCCAGCATTGGATAGCGCCTAATGGGAGCTAGGCATATGTTGTAGGACACTTCATTGGTACACGACGTAACCAAGCTCACGTGCCAGTCTGGATCATGTCAGTTGCGGTTATCAACACCGTTCCTCATCATCCATTCTATATAAATTAACTGTCACGGACGCGTAATAAATCTCGATGAATCGGTATAAGCAATCGCATACGCATGTCATTAACAACGAAATGGAGATCAATTTATATTTTACCAAAATATGAAATGAGACATGGATTTAAAAAAAATCAAACTCACCGAGCATCGTGGGTTGGAGCAGCATCCCGAGAAGCTGTAAATATAAGAAACTATTTAAGAAACGTTGCGTATGAATAATTATTATTATAATCTTAATAAAGCTTTCAATAATTATTAGACATTTCTGTAACCGCGTCAGTTACTCATCTGATATAGGAAATTATTAGAGACAATACATAATCTCTAATATAAGAAACTATTAAGGAGATGTTACATATGAATAATTATTATAATTTTAATAAAGCTTTCAGTAATTATTATATAGACGTTTCTGTAACCGTCAGTTACTGTAATATACTTACAATTTCCATAGCGACGATGGTAGTTCGTAGTCGTTGAAGAGGAAGGGCCGAATTAGCGTGATGTACATCGTCCGATGTTTCCGAGATATTATTCGACACTCCCGAGACTTTATTCGGCACTCCCGGGACATTATTCGACATTGTCAATTTTATTCGACGTTTCGGCGACACTGCCGACTCGAGCACGAAAAATTACTTATTATTACAGTTTGTGAACGAAATACATAACTCGATCCTGTCGGCGAGAAGATAGGTTACAGTGTAGATTATCAACGCGATTACGATCACATAATCAACGTTAATTAAGACATAATCACGATCGCCCGATATCACATTCGACACTCCCGAAACTTTACGCGGCACTCCCGAGACTTTATTCGACGTTCCGGCGAGCATTGCGCGACACTCCCGGCGTCAAACTCCAACACGCGACTCACTTCATACGAGAGGCTTGCCAGCGCGAACGGAGCAACTTCATCCTTCTCGACGAGGATGCGAGGTTACGGTCGAGTAGCCGTGATTTACATCGATCGCGCCGATTAATTAACGCATCATGACGACCGTCCGATATCTCATTTGACGCTCCGGAGACGTTATTCGATGTTAGCAGTCTCCTGTTCGCCCGAACGAATCGCTTAGACCGATAAAATCGACGAAAAACGCGGAGCGATCTCACTCCGTGAACTAACCGATGGCGACGGGAGCGGAGACTAAAAGATGCCGACGCGTCGGGCGTCTAGTCGAATAGATCGCGATCTATGCGAGGACTCTATCCTTCGCGAACCGTCGGCGTTGGCGTTCTGCGCCTAAATATTATGCATAGCGCTTATAATTATCGTTTTCTCATTAACGAATCATCGCTTATACAGCACAAAACTTGCAGTTACCTTGTAGCAATATTGCTGCAAGATTGCAATATTGCTATAATGTAACTGCAAGTTTTGTGCTGTACGGGCGTTATGACACAAACAGCTGCAAAATATGACGGGATTCATTGTTTTAAATCAATAGATTAAATATTCCTACACTGTTAGAAACACGGTGTGAATATCACAGGTGTGTAATGTGTGTCCCTCGTTTTAAGACGTCTATGAGTGTGTGAATTTTTGAAAAAATGTGTGATATTCACACGTCACACACATCATACGCCAAAAGTGTGTGATATTCACATCGTGCTTCTAACAGTGTATTTTCGAAATATTGACCTCGCAAATCAAATTAATTCTAATCGAAAGGCGCTACTTTCATGTTGATGCGTCCGCAAAAATTTCTTAATTTTTTGTAACGTAGTCGTTTTCCAGACGCGATGCTTTTATCATTAATCCTACTTCGGAAGAGAGAGAGAGAGAGAGAGAGAGAGAGAGAGAGAGAGTTCAATAAAGATAACGAATCCCACGGCTTTCGCAATTATTCGCGATATTCGGGCAACAATACTTTTTCATGGACTTGCATGGAGATGATCTCGACGTCGTTAATAAGAACGTTTACAGTGCAGGTCGGAAACGTGTGCACGCCTAGGTATAACGCTAGCGGAGGATCTAGACAGCACTTCCGGCAAACAACGGAACGGCAACTCAGTAACGCGAAGCGACTTTGCAACAATACATTCGGCTTAATCGGGTAGAACAGCGCGTTTCGCATAGGGGCCCGTGTATATCCAACTGCGAGCTTAACTGCACGTTCGTGCACGTCGAATGTACCATTCCGGCTCCGGTTGGGTTTCTCTCGCACTCGCTCTCCTTCTTCCGTGCAAAATCGAGAAAGGAAACCGCTTTAAGCCTTCGTAATTTTACCACAAAATAAATATGACATGACATAATTGCAGGATCTTTCACTTTTCAAGATCTGTGGAATCGAAACACTTTTCACACCCGCTGTTTGCGATTTTCTCAATAGATATGAAAGTATTTTTCAATGTTAGTTTCGCTTAGTTGACGTATCGAAAAATAAAGGAAACGGAATGGATTTAGACGCACTTTGCATAATAATTGCGAGATTAAACGGAAATTTTGGCTCGATCCTCTAACTTCCTACATGACACAGGATCCACGATTCATTATCGAACAATGAAACGGCGAAGGGAAGAGGAAGCGATTTGAAGGGCGCGACGTGCATTAGGGAGAGACAGCTCCTGTTCGCGAGGCTTCGATTGCTAGATTTACCGAATACAGCATTCTAGAGAGATTCTAATACCTAGCTTTCAACTGGGTTACTCTACTCCCGAATTCCCATGCGATCCAATTCGATCACTGTTTAGCTATAGAAAGCTATAGAAACGTGGCAGTATATTCCCATGCCTTAACTTAGACTGTGCAAAAGTCTCAACAGTTCGTGATTTTCCAAAATATCTTAAAATTCTTTACTTATTGGCTCGAAGTAAAATATTTATGTTTTATGTCTGAATTAAAAAATTATATTTAAAATTCTGTTGCAACTTATATCACAGTACCAGTTTTTCATCAAAAACATCGAAAGATATATACTTTTACTTTCGTAATAATTCTTAGAATAGTTGATTTTGATGAACGATTGAACGTCGATCATTTGAAAACTGAATACTAATTAACTGTATACTAATTCGCATTATGAATCATGTTTGATTCTCAAAGTCAATTTTATTATTACTTGTTTAAATTTTAATATCAAGAGTAAGTTAAAATACGAAAGCAAGTGATAATACAGTGAAATCCGCTTCCTAATTTTAATTATGTAATGAATACGTTTTTTTCTTTTGAACTGAAAAGTTTTAGTCAAAGCTAGTCTTTGTGAATTACAAATTTCATTGAAAACAGAACAAATTTCATTATAAATTTCTCTGACAAACATCAAAAGTTTAGATGTTCTTACTTTTATTTTAAAAATTAAGAAGAATTTTTAGAGAAATCAATTCTTGATATGAAATTTACAATAAACATTATTAACGTTGTTGCATCAATTTAGAAAAAATATTTTTAAGATTAAATGAGTATTAAAATCAATATCAAAAATTAGACTCGTATCTTAATATATCCTGAAAGAAATTTGCATGGTATAGAACCCAATAATGGACTCGTCCATTCGCAAGCTGAAATGCGAAAGCGAACGACAATGCAGCGAAATCCGCTTACTAACTCTAATTACGCAATCAATATGTATTTTGATCTTCAATCCAAAACTTCTACCCAAATCTAGCCTTTGTATATTATAATTCTGTGACAAGTGCAGAAAGTTTACTCCGATACTCTTATTTTTGTATAAAAATTTTTCGAGAATCAATTCTAATATAAAATTAATAATAAATCTTATTAACGTTGTTGCAATGATTAAAAAAAAATCTTTACAAACTGAGTGAGTATTAAAATCTATATAAAAAATTTGATTCTTAATATATCATGTTAGAGAAATTTATACGCTGTAGAATTATACGATGTAGGACCCAATAGTAGATTTATCCACTTGCATGCTAAAATGCGAAAGCGAACGACAATGCAGCGAAATCCGCTTACTAACTCTAATTACGCAATCAATACGTATTTTGCTCTTGAATTCAAAACTTCTAGTTAAGTCTAGCCTTTGTTAAATTATTAAGCATTGTAGTTTTCTATAACAAACGCAGAAAGTTTAGATGTCTTTTATGACAATTTTCATAGAAATCAATTCTCGATATGACATTGACAATAAACATTTTTAACTCGTTGCTACAATTTTGAAAGGATATCAATACAATTGTGTTAACATAAATTCTATGTCGAAGGATGCATGTTTCATATATTAATGTCTCTTATAGAAAGTTATATGTTGTATGAAAAGTGGACGAGTCTTTTTGCAAAATATCTACAAAATATCAATAATACATATAAAAGAAAACATGCTTGCTGATTATAATTACGATACTAATTCACATTTTGCTTCAGTATCCAAAAATTCTAGTTAAATATCGCTATTGTTAAATTATTTCAATTTTTATGAAAAATATGAAAAGCTTATTCTTATTTTTACAATTTTTCCGAGTATAAATCTCGATCGTAGGATTAACAACAAATATCATCAACTTGTTGCATCGATTTTGAAAGGATACGCGTACAACGAAACGAGTATTATGTCAAAATAAACACGTTTCGATTTTTGATGTGTATTTCCTATTGGAATTGTACATATAGGCTTAGATTTAAAAGAATGGACTCGTCCACTCGGCCGCAGAACACCTATTCGCGGAAAGTCATAAAAAAATACGCGAAAAAAAAGTAGTGCCAATCGAGCGATGATTATTCTATTATTAATCTTAATATCTATCCTCAAATCCACAGGTTTCCACAGCTGAACATTCTACAAGTTTGT
Organism: Tetramorium parvispinum; assembly: GCA_011638315.1. Classification (NCBI taxonomy): domain Eukaryota; kingdom Metazoa; phylum Arthropoda; class Insecta; order Hymenoptera; family Formicidae; genus Tetramorium; species Tetramorium parvispinum. The sequence continues at coordinate 9,587 of VBVR01004138.1, forward strand.
TGGCATCATTTCTGCAACGCATATCCGCGAAATCAAAGCATTTCGCGGATATGCGTTTTTTTTTTCATTTCGTTGATAAATAAATGTGCTGGCAATAAGTTTTATATCCTAGACACTTGCAATCTATCAAGACACTTTACCCCTTTTACGTCACGATAGAAAAATCGCCTGATTCCGCGAGCCAATCAGCGTCGAGCGTCGAATGTTCGGGTCATCACGGGATTAATAAGACGATGTATCCGCGTCAGTGGCCGCGTTCAGCAGACACAACATGTTGAGTTCGTCTTATCAACACTCTACGTTGATTAGTTGGTTCTAAAAGTAAGAATTCGACTCGACCAATCACGTTCGACTGCTACTCAGCGGTTTGGTCTGCTGAATGCGCCCAGTATATGCCGGGTCGCGTTCGCGTCGCGTATCCTTTTTTCGGATTCCGTCGAATCGAGATATTTCGGTCTCGAAAACGCGTTTCTCGAGTATACGCCTTGTCAGGGACGCGGCAAGGCCGACGCATTCATGCGGAAAAGTCATTAAAAACTTGCCAAGCGAGGATACGCGAAGATGCGCTCGTCGCGAGACGACGTGAAGTTGACCGTCGGCCGTCGCCATTATCGTTAGGGTAATATTTCATGCATCCGACAACTACATTGTCGGATGTAGCGATTGGCTGTCGATGAGTACCCAAGTGGGAGACTTCCGTCGTATAGTTACTACATTTTTGTCGGATTGAAGTCGGCTGGTGATTGACTTCATACGACAAAACTGACAAGCAGCAGATACCAAGTGCAAGTCCTAACGTTGCCTTAATGAATATTACATGTATACGACAAATTTTTGTCGTACGGACCACCGCATGCGCACTAGCGACCAATCGCTACGTCGTTGTTAATGTCGTTGTCGGATGCATGAAATATTACCCTTACAAGTTCGTTTCCCAGTCTCCGATTTCGCCGCGTCCAAATCCGCCTCGGAAACCGGCGTCGCACGTGCGCTGAAAGTGTGCGGAAACGAATCTCGACAGCGAAATAGTCGAGATCGGCGGCGAGCGCGTCGCGCTGCGTCGAAAAGCTCCAAAACGCGGAAGAGGTCGCGCGAATTCCACCCCGTCGTTGCGTGAATTCCGCCTCGTCGTTGCGTTTACGGAGCGAGGGTTTACGGTGCTTCGGGGTGATGATGAAACGATCGCGGACAGACACTCTCGCTTTTGTGCGACGCCGCTTGCAAGTGAATGTCGCGTCGCGGTGTGCCGGAATGCGGAAACGGGCCCGGGCCGCCGATAAAAATTTCCCGGCGTCGCTGGACATCGTCGCGAAATGAGAATGACGCCCCATGGACATGGACGTTGAACGTCAAACACGCTCGACGAGAGACTCGTACGTTGCGGCGTCCCGGTTGCAACTGTCACGACAACAGTGAGTGTCAGCTCGGAATGAAAATGGTTAAATTTAATGGAGTACCGACGCTTTACCTCGCTCAATATCGAATCTCGCGAGCGTCAGTATTATCCGCTCTGTGGTCGCAGTTAGAATTTTTTAACCCTCCAGTCGTCGCGCGATCTTTTAGTAATTGTGTATTTAATTGTGTATGAATTAAGTTCATGTAGAATGTAAGAAAAGATACCAATACGTGAATACATAATTATTTTTTATCCCACCAAAAAAAATTATATATTTACATATCAGTTCTATTTTCTTATTATTCTATAATAAATTTTATTTCTAAATTTTGTTACATTTTACATGAACTCGAAAAACTAACTGAAGAAAATATTTATGTTCTCGACATAAAAAATATAAATTGATTTTTTTATATTGGAGCCGCATTGATTCCTGTTATGAAAAATAACGCGACGACTGAAGGGTTAAGAGAAAAGATATTTTTGTAAGGTATTAACGAACAAAGGTATTATCGATATTCTATTAAATCAAGCATTTTTTTATGTTTTCCACACAATCCTACATGATTGCATTTTCCGCGTGGAAAGTGGCCTGCGATCGGTTCGTACGAAAAATAACAGATTAATGAAAAATGCTTAATATGACGAAATTACCAGATCTATGAATAATATGTACTTTTAGCGAGAACCTTTAGGATTTCGAACGATATATAAAAACACCTGTTGCTCCCGTTGAATTAAGATCTGATTTTGAGACGAAATATTAAAAACGCATTGAAAAATATGAAATACTTATTATTTCTCATAATTGATAATCTTAATGACACCGATGCCTTTCTCTCCCTCTTTCTAATTTACCGTGATAGTTTTTTTTCATTTATCATACTATCTAATGAAAAGAAAATTATAAATTTTTGTAGGCTCTAAATCATTTATGTACCTCTGCAAGTAAAAATTAATATTATATGTGAATATCATAGCGATATATTCGAAAGAACTAATTGGAAATGTATAATGATATGTAAACGGTATTTTCTTACTTAATATTCATATATAATTCTAAAAATTTCAGTCACTATTGTGTCATTTCATCGCCTATGCACGAGTCTCTCTTTCGCAAAGAAAAGATTGACGAGTCGGTAGAAGATAGAACTAGAGATGAAGAGGAAAGAGGAGGCTGGAAGAGTATCCGCATTGAGAGATACCTTAAGCTCGCACATCCACCTGCCGACGAGTGCGACTGTGCTTCATCCATATTCAGCGATCACCGAGGAAACAAGTGGAACGAACGGATGCTGTGGCGGAAAAGCGTACAAGAGGCGAGCGTTACTCGCGATACTCTCCTCAAAGCATGCCGCGCATATGATCTATATTCCATTCTATGACCCATCCGAAATGCCGTCTGCATTCTCTTTTTTTATACGCTTCCATTCACCGAGCAGACTTTTCCGGTTTCCTTCAACGGGTGCATCTCCGCGTAGCCGGCTAGAGATTTCTTTTTTTTTCCATTAACATCATGCAACAACAATAGCTATTTTCTTTCAATATCGCATGCATTTTAATTCGTTTCATTTTAAGTCGTTCGTCAAACAAGCAATCGAGAGATCGAGATCGGTCTTACGCATCGAATGTATGCGCGGAATATCTTTCTTGGAGAGATGTTAAAATAACGTTTACGCGCGTTTCTGAAATCCGCCGTATACGTAATAGATATTCGGTGCTACATCACGTGAAATATCGATGTCAATTCTTCACATTCTTATGTCAGTGTATCTTCGGAAGAAAACAATTTTACACACACTCGAGACTGTTGCAATAAGAAGAAAACTCCGAACCGGTCGGAAATTTATAGGCTATTATAGTTCAGATTTGTCTTGAGACGACAGAAATGGACATCCCAAGTATCCTCAGAAATGAATGCGATCTATTTTCCATTCCGAGCTTTTTTTGGCGCAAAAGTTTCTCCTTCGTTACTCGACATCTTTATAGTACACGCACGTTCTGCTTTAATTGCCGCTATTAATTCTCTTTATCGCTACCAAAGATTTATTTCGAGATTATCTTCGAAGTTGTAATAATAAGAAGAAGACTATATCAAACAATTCCGAGCATAATTATTCTAGATATAAGCTTAGAGCCGATAGTTTGAAATTAAAACGTGCAGGCCGGAGGCAAATATTTGTTCCTAAAATATGCATTCCTTAATTCACTATTGCGTATAATTTCCTTTCCGAAATATATGAAAGATTAAGTAACCTATCACACTACATTGATCGATTTCAAATATTCAGACAGAATTTTTAATTTACAATATTATATTGTGATATGTTTCTCAATTTCTTAAACATTTAATCGGAGGTAATGAATATCTGTATAATTTAGAGTTCGTTTAAATTTACGCGCTTGAAAGACTAATTCAAAATTCGTCAAAGGGGATCATTAAAACATTTTCGAGTGAGACTTGCAAGAGTGCGCTGATGATACGCGGATGAAAGGAAAATCTGCCATGCATAGGGGGAGAGAGGGGAGAACTTGGTGGAATCAAGGGGAACCAAGGGGATATAGATAGATTGCGTCTGCTTTGAGGATGCTTGCAACATCTCAGACGACTTTATTCGTTCTTGCACGACTTAGAGGTATTTTCGTCTTTTCACGTTTGTCGTTTGATCGCTGAATATGGATGAGGAACGCTGAATGTAAAGCACTCGTATGCCAGCCATCGGCAAAAGGCAAATAAGTTCGAGGTGCGAATAACGCGCATGATTGTATCGATATTCGCGTCGCCTTACGCAAAGCTCGTTATTTCCTGAGAAAAATGTAGAGGCTGAAAAACGTCTTTCAGGATATTAAATGTCTCATCGGATAATGCTCCTTTTGCAGCCAATATCGATGCGACATGCGTTTTAATATATTTAATATATTTAAAAGTCGCTTTGTAGTAAAACAAATATATCGAATGTAAGCACAATCTTTAAAAAAAATCTTAAATATTCATTATACAAACTAGTACAAAAAGAAAATTTAAATTGTAACAGTTTTCAGTATTCAAATTTAGCAAGAGATATTCGTGTATTACGAAACGTGTATGCTTCCTCAGAATCGAAGGGATAAAATATGCCGTTTAATTTGCATTAAGTGTACTGCTTTAACAGTGTGCATGTTCTCTCTGGGCGTTTGAGACGGGTGACCGGATTTGATCGGATTGAACATGACCATACGAAAAGTTTGACTTGAAGACGTACAATCGCTTTAACGGTGGAACCGTTGAAATAGCAATCCCCATGCATCGCCCCGGGAGTTTTCGAGACCGGCTCTCCAAAACTCCAAATCGGAGTGGCGGTGCCTCGAAAGCGATTGGACAGCGAAACCTCCTAGTGAGCTTCGGCCCGGCGTATAACCGCGGATTAACCCCGTAATGCATCTCTGTGCCTTAACTTTACATACTAACTCGCAATACAACGCGTGTAAACTCGCTCCGGCTGTCCAGTCTATGCACGACGGGACGACGGGTAAACTCTACCGCGCGTGAATTTACATAACACAGGTAAAGCGTGGCATATGAACCAATGATACGACCTAGTATCAGCTTCGCGAGAGTAATATGACAGCGCGTATCAATGGGTCGATGCGTGTAAACTTGTTCCGACTGTCCAGTTTCTACGTGACGGATGGAGACCATCGCATACAAATTTACATAAGCTGCAAGCATGGTCAACTCAATCAGTGGAAAGTCCCGCATAAGCCTCGCAAGAACAAAATGTCGATTTACACTAAACTGTTTCAATGATTAGTATTTCTGTGCTGTTCTCGTGTCCACTTTGTGCATAAAGGACCTAACACGTGGTCGTATTAGTTTGGGAATGTTACAACATGACCTCAAGATAAATAATGTGGTGCAAACAGCGTACCAGGAAGGCCTATTTAACTGGAGCAAATTTCAGTTTGCCTGATTGAGGCAAGTTCCGATAGTTCAAATTAATATCAACCCTTTCATGAATCAGAAATTCCAATAGCGATACGCATAGAGCGGACTAATATGCACAAAAGCATCAATTAGTTTGCTTGGTAATATAAAACTAAGAGTTTTAATATTTAAAATATTAGTTAATATTTAACCGTGAAAAAACTAAATAGGAAAATATATAACCTCTGTGAAGCTGGCCCCTCAACATCAAAAAAATAAAAAATTTATTAGAGTTCTGGTAGCCCCCCTAAGAGTTCTAGAGTTCTATATCAGTT
>VBVR01004139.1:0-15217 GCA_011638315.1 Tetramorium parvispinum
TATAAGAGACAGATATATAATATTACTCATTTCTCTGACATGAAGAATCAATCTGGCAACAAAACCCAAGTATTCTTCCTGCAAAAAGAAAGATATTAATAATGTAATGTTGAAACACTCATTTAAGGCAACATGCAAAATGATAATATAATCTAAATGATAATTCCGAAACGTCTCGGAGACTTAACACTGTAACAATCTACCATTATAATAAAATTTTAAAATATTGCTTTAGATTAATTAATTCAAAAAATATAACACAATATAATTAGGCATTAATACTGTATTAATAATTTTTTTAATAATTTAAATATAAATATATATAATGTGTACTATTGCGCTCTAGACAATAAATTGTTTATATCTAAACTTTTTTATTTATCTTTCTTCATTCTTCTAATTCTTCAACATTTAATTATATATTTTACTTTAAGTTCAATAAACATAACGCAATATATATTTTTTACTCTTAAATCTAAAAAATATAACATAATGCAGCTGCAATGAACAAAATTAATATATTCTTAGCGTAATTTTAGACATACCTTAGACTTAGCTTTTTGGAAAACGTGATTTTCCATTTCCATGCTATTTTTTGACGTAGGCATGCCAGACACTTGTATCGCTTCATCACTGTCAATAAAATATTTGCAATTGCAATAAAAAATTAAGATTATTCCCTTTGAGTGCATTATGCACATGTTGTAAAACAGGAAAAAGAAAAATTTTACAGAAAGAGTAATCAGAAAAAAATAACACGCGCGCGCGCGCGCGCACATCCATACACACACGCTCACACACATGCATACATACAGAGAGTAACTAATATACTGTTTCATGTGAAGGAATAAATAAAATAAATATATATTTATATAAATAATGATATACACGACATAAAATATAAATCTACGTAACAATTTCAAGAGAAATTATTCTTCAAATAATAATTAAACGTTTAATAATGCCAATCGATGATACAGGAAAATATTCTCCGTTTTATAACGACGCAATTGACTTACATTTTCGCAACTACGCTCTGACGAAAGTGCTGCGTTTTCCACGAATCGTCTGTAGCCATGACGTATGTTAATTATTCAAAATTGCAAATAAATAAAATACGAAAATGATATTGACTGAAATATACAATATCAATATGCCGAACAAATGTAACGTTCGCGACAAATCCATGCAACGACGATGGCTATTGATGGCTATGAAACAAGCGGATACAACAGGATACAATGACTGCGTTCCAAAATTCATTGCCAACACTCTATAGCATACGTTATACACACTATAGATTTTCAACATTGGTGGTGAATTTTGGAACACAGCCAATCTAATCCACAATCTAGATGGAATAACTTCGGAACATTTTAGATGCGTTCCAAAATGTGTTGACCATCAACCTTGGGTGTCCACGTAGCTAGAATTGGTCCGAGATCTCGATCTGAGAAATATGTAGCCAATCAGAGACCTCATGTTCGTTATTCAAAGGTTGCGGCTGTGGAGCTCATAAACACAAAGCTAACCTCAAAAAACTCTTGCAGTATATATTTTTTACTCAATAATTATATCATTTTCGATATGTTTACATTTTAAATATATATGTGACATACTACAAAGCAGATCAAGAAATTATATAAATTATCGACAATGGCATTGTCGAGGGGTAAATAAACGTTTCTTGCAAGTCTTCAGACTATGTGTCGACACGTGACTGCATAACCTATAATCTATTATAATAATGATTATTATGAACTTTTCACAATCTTTTTAATGTAATTGAAATACTTTTTACAGAACTATTAAAACGATTAAATTCGGATGAATATCCTCTAGCAAAACGATTAAAATTAGCGGAAACTGCATTTTGTACGATGGATTTGCCGCTTGTTCGAAAAGAGGATTTACTTCTGGAGTGGCTGTGCAAAAGTTGTGCCACGAATCAGTATGCTTGGCAGACTTTAAATAATTGTTTGAAGTTTGATCATATCAATATTAAAACCAATGTAAAACAATGTTTAATTGATACACTTGTACAAACATTAGAGAGTGATATGACGAACATATATGAGGAGGTCCTTGAATGTTGCACTTTAGTTCTTGCTAATAACAGTATGCGGCAATATTTTACAAACAAGCCAAAGATTCTAGGCCTGTTAATGAAAGCTCTGTTAAGTAACACGTTAAAACGTTCAAATTCTGGCAATGTGACTCAAAAGGAATGCACTCAACAATTTGAGCCATGTAAATTGTCATGTGCAGAAAATGACGCTATAATAAGCACTATCGAAAGTCTGATGCAAATATATAAACAGATGATTACCACGAAAGATGAACTGAGATTAATTTTTATACAGGATATTTTATATCCCATGTGCACTTTGATTGATCACACGCACATAGATAATAAAAACCGGCTTGGTATAGCAGCGCACAAGTGCATCCAACAGTTATTGCTAGGAAAAAGTAGATCTGTACAAAATAAACAGACTGGAGAAAGTGGTCAACCATTGTTCTCAGACTTGTATTGTGTGTTATCTGAACACGTGAAGACGTCAAATCTTCAGAGTAATCTTTTAACTTACCAGTTTATTTTCCATACCATAATAGGTACCTACAAGTCGGATGCTACTTTATTGGATACATTCTTCAGAAATCTAATTAACTCATCTGGAAAGTATAAGTGGGATGTCATTGATTCTTTCCTCAAACTATTGAATGATGTAACGCTGGATTTTGATAATGCCATAGACGGCACAACATTGACCGAGTACTTCCAGAATTTTATAAGTGAGATTTTGACACTCGACGACGTAACACGTGTGCATTATAGTATGCTAACACAACTTTCATATATCAATCCACTTTTGATAGAGAGAAACATCCCAGATATCTTAAGTAAGATACTTATGAAAGAACAAATTGTTGATTACACAAATTTATTAATTGCAATTTTGTACACCAGCACGAAATTGCGACGAGAGCAAAAGTTTATCTCACAGTTATTAATAACGTTGAAGCAGCACGCTGCTACAAAGAAGACGTATAAAGCAGGCACGTCTGCGTTTTTTCCAGAAGAATTTAAGGTCAAATTGATGAAAATAATTAGTAATTTTTCCAGTTCGCAAACTGTTACAACTCTAAGGACATTAATATATTATTTGAACACAGATTGTGTAGAACTTTTGCAGTCTAATACTTCATGTAAATATCTAATATTTGTATTATTAATTTAATGACAAAGAGAGAATAGTAAATAGATGTAATATTGAGAAATGAGTTAATTTTTTTTAAATTTGCAGGTAAAAATATATTGATGTTAAAAGCAACAGTAGAATTGCTCATTATACTTTTTGAAAGTATGCAGGTTTTCGAATATACTAGAACATTATTCGTCCATGAGAAATTCGTCAACAGTCTAGATGAAATTAGGAATGCATTATCTTTGTTAATAAACAAGGCATTATGTTTAAGTCATAACAAAGCTGTTATCATAATACTGCTGAATGCAGTGCAATCGTTGAGCGAAATACAGGAGATGTTCAAATATTACATGAAAGATGATGTTACAAAGAAATTAACATTTCCGATTCTGGATGATCCTTGGCAACAATTAATTCAAAGGATTACTAATTTCGGAGAAGACAATTGCAAAAATATCATGGTACTTTTAGAAATATTATTTATTTGAAAAAAATATATGTATTTGTTACAATGTAGTTAGTTTTGAAAATAGAATATTTTTTGAATATTTGGAACTAATCCTTATTTTTTTGTCGAAATTTCAGAACAAACTTATTTTACATCGACTGAAGCTAGATGCATCAGCTAAACCTATTAAACTTCATGGTTTAATAGGTGGTCTTGAGTATTTCTGGAGCACTATTTTGAAACAGGAAACAGATATACTTTCTTTGTTACATGATAAAGAGATATCGAAAGTGACGTATTTATTGTTGACTCATATAACAATGAACGACCACAATTTTCGTGAATGGCTTAATATATTAGATAAAGAATCCCTTCAAGAAAACAAACGCTTTGTAATGTGTCTCTTAAGCCATATTCTTGTCCAAATTGGAGAAAGTTTTTCATTAACCATTACCGAACACGTTAACATTGTAAGTAATGCGTAATTTAATATTGTTGGAAATTTTTTAATTCTCTAATCATTGTAAAGTAATTCCTGGTTTTTCTTAATCCTAATTATTCTAATAAATTTTAGAAGTTGCTGATGGAAAACGGGCATAATGATAAATTATTAGAAGTCTTACAAATTCTAAAAGAACAAATATCACAGGAAGAATGGATACAAACGGCAAATACAGTTTCTTTTAACATTGAATTATATTTAGAAATATTTCTTCATTTACCAATGATATATTTTAGTCCTAACGTAAGAATGTTAATATTTTTGATCATGTATTCCATTAGTAGAAAATATGAAAAAAATGATAAAGTATCGGCATTGTGCAACATGATATTTTCAGGTAATTTTATCTTATTTCTTTAAAATGTTAACATATTTAATTCTTGATTTTACAATTATTATTTATACGTAGAAATTTCCAATGAAAACAAACAATTAAAATAATTTTCTAGATTTATTAGAGAAAACCGGAATCGACATATTGCAGTATATAGAACCAAAAATATTGATAAATCAATTAACACAGCAAAATAAAGCATTTTCGAGAGCTTGCGAGTTCTCTCTTCGAAATGTGAGAACATACGCCACTTTAAAGAGTCTCGTAAAAAGTTGTGCTCAATGCAAGGAAGCTATGTGCATTATTTTGGAATGTATGGAAGTTGTCAAACCAAAATTGGATACTGAACAAAAAGCCATTTTTAGAAAAGCAGAGAAAAAATTAGCCAAAGCTATTTTAAAAGTGTTACCTGAAGACATAAACGACGCTTTTGATGTGAAATGTTTAACAGCAGTATTAAAAATATCTTTTCAAATTGGAAAAGTTACTGACACTTTGAAAAGATCCACTGAATTAACTCTCAAAAATATATTTACGGTAAATAATAAATATTTTATTTCTATGTGATAAATTTCATTCGAGTATTGAATTTATGGAGGACATTCAAATGATTAAAAAATAAATTTTTTCTTTTACAGGAAAAAGAAAATTTAAGTGATACAAATAATAGTAAATTGTTGCGACAAAGTATACAATTGTCTGTTATTGTTTTACAACATCGTAAAATGTTTGAAATCCCAGATATGATCATCAGAAACTTATGGTTTATAATGTTGAAGCATCCTTGCAGAAATTTAATCGAACTTTTATTAGCATCTACTGGATTACAAGAATTTTACGAGCTTTTAAGAGTATTGCACGATCAGACGGTAATATCCTCATTAATATATTCGTAATTCATATAACAATTAATAATATTTTTGCATATTTATAATTTATCTTTTATTTGTATAGATTAATAGCTTGTCACAAAAAGATGAACCATTATGGACAAACCTATTTATCATTTGGAGCAACATAATGAAAATAGACATGAATGCTAAACGTAATAAAGTACGTCTAGGTGCAATCAACAATCTGTTTAAAACTGTATATATGTTGGATATCCCACATGAATATTGGTCAGGACTATTGCGTTTATCTCACGATGTAATCAGTGCCAAACACTTGCTTGTTCCTGACATTACGATCGATCTTATCACGATGATCAGTTTAAAATCACTCAATGAAGCGAATATATCGTCGTGCGAAGATGTGCTTTCTATATGCAGAACATTGATAAATGCCAAAACAGATTTGATAACAGACAGATTACCTAATTTATTACTATTGTATAGACATATAATAAATATCGTTGTTCATGCATCGAAAAATATCGCCGATAAATTCGACGAGCATCGATTTAGATGTTTCGCGCTCGATATCACAAAGTAAGTTTAATTAATTTAAAAAATTTTTAATGTTACATAATCTCTAATCATGTTGACATAATTTTGATAAAATTTATTTATTAACAAGTTGATTTGAAAGTAATGAACATTTTCTTTTAGATTGACAAGCATATTGGTAAAATTGAAAAAAGATATGATCCGACTAAGTCCCTATGTAATTGCTGATCTCTTGCAATTGATTGTGGATGGCACTGTACCACCTTACATTAAGGTATTATTATTACTTCTAATCAATAGATAAATCTTATTTGATTACTTTTAATTTTGTTTATCATTCTGTTGCAGATGGCTTTACACGAATCTCTGTGTCAATTAATTAGCATCTGTGATCAGCATGGACTTGCATTTTTATCTCGTACATTACCAATATCGTTGCAAGAAGTTTTCAAAGTACAATTAAATACGTTCAAAAAGTTTTATAAATATTCTGGCAAAATTTAATGTCTTTTTATCTGGCAAAAAATGTCTTTTTATCGAATATGAGAAACTTTGATTTCTCTTGTCTGAAAGGTAACATTAATATGATATAAAGAGAAACACACACAAACAAACACATACACTTTGTATAAATCTAATTGTATAATTATGTATATATATATTTTTTGAAATAAAAAATATATGTAAAAAAATATGTTTTAAGAAATTATGTGTTTCCTACAATTCAATTGAAATAATTATATAGATAATGATAATTTTAATTAAAATAATGTGATTGTATTTTAATAAAATTTACATGATGAGTATTATTTAGTGTTTGTTTGTATGAAATTTATTATAAAATGATGAAAAACAAAACTGTTTACATTAAAATATAAATACTTATAATAAATATGACCACACACGCACACAATACACTAGAAATTGAACATATATCTAGTATGATGTCGTCTGCAATGTAGAATCTACAGTCTAACATGAGAATCAGAGTACCACGAAGTTTAACCAAGGATCAAATTTATGTGGTATTCATTTTAGGAACAGCAACCGGTCTTTACGGTTGGAATAGTTTGCTGAAGGAGCATGTAAAAGAACGTGAAAAAGAACTACAGTTAATTGAGGTATTTGAACGAATTGCTCCAAGCATTGGCCATAACCTATACACTAGTTATATTAATCAAATATTTTATGATTATATGACATAACATTTGGTTATATTTAGCGCTTATGTATATTTGTAATATTATATTAATAATAACTCAATTTTTTTTAGTAATTAATATATATTATATATTACAATATATATTTTGTAGCAACAGAATTTAAATTATTTTCACACTTTATCAGAAAAGGAATAAAAAAGATAGTAAAATATATCGTAAAAAGCTTATTATTTGCTTTTTTCTTTATTCTTAAGATAAAATATCTAGTTATTTCAAAATAAATTTGATGGCAGAGATTTTGTGAGACATTTTTCTTATTTAAAATAATAATATGCTGTTATAAACATTTTATAGCTTGACAATGATAAGCAAGAATCTGCTTCATAAATACACTAAGTTTGGGCTCGTGGTGATTGGCGGAGTTGTTTTTATAGGAGGTTACATGTAAGCATTTGAAACTACATTTTGAGATAGTTTCATGAAATACTGTTCGATAAGAATGAAGATATATGTATGTTAGATTTCGTGTTTCATTTTCCCTTGTAGGTTCTACATAAAACCATGGTTCAGACAACGGAGGGCCTTGAAAGCAGAGGAAGTCGCAAACTTCCTTTACGACCAGCGCAAGAAAAGAGAGTTGCAACAGAGCGGAGATTAAACTCAAGCTCATCAGTTTTACATACACTGTTATCAATTTTACATATGTTTCTTTATTAATATCTTATAACTTAAATAAACAAAACACGTGTAATATAGTATGATACAGTAGTCTCTATTGTTCCAACAAGACTGTTACATAATTCTAGTCGAGGGAGCGACTAGCCTATTTAATCAAACTTGCTGCCGTAGAATGGAATATATCGCACTACTACTTTCCAGTCTGAAAAGTAAAATAATGCTAATGTTGCGCCAGCTCCATAGGTCATTGCGGTTGGAGTCCTAAAACGCAAAAGAATCACTTGATTATCTGAAGAAAGGATCCGACATGTAATGCGACAAAGGTTGTATTTGAATTGAAATAAAGTGGGTATGTCTTTCAAAATTTTGATAGAAGAGAAATAAGAGGAAATATAAAAATTAAAAGATTTTGACTAATTTCATGCTGTCATTTAGCATGTTTTTAGGAAATAACACATTGATGATTAAATTCGCACCCGTTAATTGAGATCGTGTCGAAGTCATAATTATACTAAAAATACCGAAGGCCTTACCATTTCGACGCCAACTCGACATGTTTACGGGTTATTCGCAGAGGCATTTTTCTCGATACCGCTCGAATTCGGTAGTAACAGAGCTTTTTATTTTTATGTCAAGAAAATTAAGTAATATCGGAGAACAGAAAGTAGAGAGAGGTAAGTCTCTCTGCACAAAGTCGTCTAGTTCAGAAACTTGCTGCGAGACGCCGTTGTCGTCGCTAACGTACGCTCGACCAATCGAAAATGGCGCATGGGCGTCCTCTGTAGCGCGCCTCTAGCATCTCACAACGGCGCATGCGCGTCGCTCGCGGCGGGGGCCACCATGTCGACAGGTAGTTCTACAACAACGTTCGACAGCAACGTCGGCGTTCGCTGGCCCCGGCGTAACGTGCGCGTGTGTGCGTGTGCGTGAGACCGTGCTCGCGCTTGCGCGAGCATCACAATTGCGCGCCCGTACGTTTCCCAGTGACGTAGCGTGCGCGCGCGAGAGAGAGCCGCGTATCGAACGGCCGATCGACGTGCCTGCGCGCTTCGGTCCCGTGACTGACAGCCCCGACGACTCGCCGAGCACGCCCGACGCGAACGTCACTCCGGTGCGTGGTGCTGGTGCGCGCCAGCGCCGCGCGACACGATTTTTCCCCCCCAGTGCCGCGAGGCGACGCGTGCGGCGAGGACGGGAGCTTGGGCTTTCTCTCACCGCCGCGTACCATCGCGTCTCTGTTTGGCTCTCGCGGACGCGCACGGACGTTTCTCGTTCGCTTCTACGAGCGTCGAATGTGCGTGGATATGCGCGCCGAGCGTGCACACGGCGCGGCGGATCGGCGTTCGGCTGCACGACGAGCGGGCGCGAAAGCAACAACGGCAGCGACGGCGGCGGTGCCGCGCGAGCCTGTCGGCGCGTATTGGTAAGGTGGTACCGCGACGGTGCCGGTACAGTGCTGTGCCAGCGGCAGCGGTGGAATTCTCCAGGCGGAACCTTGGGGAGGCCGCGTCTTCGTCCCGAAGCGGACCAGGTAAATACGCTGCGCGCGTGGCACGCAGCCCGAGCGAAGGCGCGGCGGCTTACGCCGATCGCGAATGGTGACACGACACACGACACGGTGCGACGCGCATCGGCGAACCTGTTGATCGCGCGCGGCAGGCACCGCTTATCAGAGATATCGCGGGGCCTGCCCTCAAATCATGCGATCGCGCCGACCGTTATCCACACCTACATTTTTTTTTCCACTGGCAGGTGACCGACGTTCGACTTTGCGGCGACGCAGGTCGTACGAGAACTTATGAAAGCCGCACCGAGCGGATGCCGATCTCCGTTCGAGCGGAATTCAACGCCGCTCGATTTCGAGGAGGCAACTTGCGAATTCTTCGCTCTTTTTATTGTACATGTATAGGCATTTATTTATTATACGCTTATCGATTTATAACGTACGATTTAAATTGCTAGGACTGAGGAGATGCGGGGCTCTCGTCAGGAAATTGGGTCTCTCGATCCGCTTTTATGCCCCGGCGATGCGAGGGTAGCTCCCGCTGGAGAACGGTCGCGAGCGGGAGTAGGAGCTGATTGATCAAACACATGGACGGCATAGATGTACATAACAACGCCGCTGTAAACACAAAGAGCGTCGAGAGAACGGAGACGTATGTTGACCTCTCCGTCGCGCCAAGTTTTGTTATATCACGCGAGGAAATAAAATAGCAGCGTAATTGCACCGCGCTTTAAATGCTCGCTCCCACGCGAGTGGTACGGCGACAGTAGTGCACGTACGCCAACTTTTTAAACGCCGCCGATTATTAGCGCCTTTCACTCCGCCGGTGTTCCTTACGGGAGCGTTCGGCGATCGGCATGTGCGTACGTAATATATTGTATACATATCGGTACGGGATTTCCAAGCCTCATCGACGAATCTACAACTCGAGCGATCGGAGCGGAACGGAATATTTTCTAACGAAACTTAAAGCGATACCTGGTGCGCGAATCGTCTTGGTTTTGTATGTGAAGAATGTGTCCTCGCAGACGCTATCGGGATTTATATGTGTTTGTATCGAGATAAATGCGAGGACACTTTTAAGTCTCGAGTGTCAGTGGGGGGGAGGGAAGGGGAATTCGCGGAAATCAAGCGGAATATCGCATGGCTACCGTGTGTGTATTAATTTTCATTTATGTTTTACATGCATTTTTATCAGCGATACTCACCGGCTGAAATATTATTTAACCGCGTATATTTCTCAATTAATTTATTCTGATTTTTTAATTTGCGAATTTTACTCTTAATTTAATAATTTATCTTTACATTAACAAAAAGCAAATCGCGGCTCAACCGTCATTAAATTATAGACAAATCGATATTGTTTTGAAACGATTTACCGTCTTAAAAAGACTCGTCGTAGCAAAGCCTCAGATATGTAAATACAAAACTCTAGTCTATCGCGTTGACATATGAGAGCCGCTGCTCTTTTTCTGTCACTCTATTTTCATCTGACATCAGTGGCTTCGTGAAAAAGCGTGAAAAGTATGTTCGGCTCGGATTGGTTGTTCGCGCAGCGATATTTGTCATAGATTTAAAGCACTTGGAGGTATTCGGCGTAATGACGATGCAACGCGACATACCCGCGACCTTCGTGCTCCTGTGGCTTCCTCTGCAGTGCCGTAGGAAAGATCTGTGAGAACCGGAATCGGCGCGGAGAAGGCCCCGGTGTTCGCGCGTCGCGGGGCGTAGACCGCGTGCGAATCGAAATACTAGTACATACGAGCGGTCAGCACTATAACCACTGGAACGGCGTTAATGTTTATAGAAAGTATGAATGGGTAGAAAGTATCCAACGGCGTTAAATCTGACGGCCGCGAACGCGAAAGCGCGACGGCGAATTAAAAAACCTGCCGCTCGCCGTTCTCGTCGGAGCGCGAGCAGCTGATAAAATCTGCCGACTGTGCACGGTGGCTTGCGCCGTGTGTCATCAACGGTCGTCTCAACGGAGCCGATCCTCCGCCGTCCAAAATTTCACGGAGAACCACAATCTTCTCGGCAATTTCATGTATCACGGTGATAAAGAGCACAATTCTCCGTTAAAGCAAATTCTACTTGAAAATTCTGCGAAAAGTGAGCTTCTGTCTATGTGAAAAATGATATCTGATCTACCAACATGAGTATTCCATTTCGAATAATTTTTTCATTTATTTACAATGATTGAAAAATCTAAAAATTCATAAATGTACACTGACAATGAGAGAAAAATATAGTTGCTTTTGGATCCAACCACAATTTTATAATATTTCTAACACGAAATATGATTAACTTAACTATATTCATCATTATGTTAAGCATAATTATCATTAGAAATATTATAAAATTGTGGTTGACTCCAAAAGTAACTATATTTTTCTTTCAGTGTACTTTAAAGTTTGTAGAACAAATATCTATTTAAAAAAAAAAAAATAATGGAGGAATAAGAAATGGGGATTCTTAGAAGTTGCGAGAAATTTCCGTGGATAGAAATCACTCGGACACGGAATGCTTATACCAAATGGTACCGTACGGGACAATTTGCCGAAACATTTTATCTAAATTATTAAGCGAGAAGGAATAGAACAATGGGAAAGTTCCGAGTTATTTTATCTACCTACCTACGCGGGTTTGAAAATGCGAAATATTTACTATACAGGGCGCGCCAGGCATCGTTCGTAATAGAGGTTTCGTCAAAGAATCTGAGAGAAAGCGCGCGTGAATGTGGCACCCCGTACAATTTGCCGTTTTAATTCACAGAACGACGGACGTGTTTCGTGACGGGGACATTCGCGAGTTAACGATGAAGGGGAGACGGGGGGAGGAGGAGAGGATGAGGGGGTCAGGGGAGCACTGCATGCCTCTTTTGCCGCAAGAATGTGCATTACGGAATGTACACGGAGGGGCGATACCTAGATACACGAGGACGCGGCCGGAAATGGCCGCTTAACTGCAATAAACAAGCCGTTAGTACATATGTATACATCGTCCGCGATATACATTAACGCGACAACGTAACAGTGTGACACAATTAAACGTGCGATAATCGCTACTCTGTCAGATCTCCATCCAGCATCGCGCCGAGCATCGCTGGGGAGATGGAGTCAATCGCGACGAATGCGAGTAGTCTCTCCCTCTCTTGTACAGATTAGTTCTCGTCGATGAATATTTTTTTCTGAATCTTAGCATTTCCGGAGGAAGTCCTGATAAATTCACTTGATAAATACTAAGCGCGGTAGTTCCCGCTTTCCGATCGCTCGATATAAGCTATTATCGTAAATAAAATGGTATGTACTCAGCGAATATTAGGTGCGAAGGCATAAAGCTGAAGATATGCTAATGCGAGTGAGAGATATTATTGTTGTCCCGCGCGATAAGTAATAAAAAGAGTAATAGGCCGGACGCACAATGGCGCGTGATTTCGCAATGGATAATTCTGAAACGAATCAAGTGTGTGACAGCAATTGTCAACATAGTCTTCGAGACTGCAAGAAGGTCTAAATGCACACCTTTAAGAATTATTCTATATCTATACGTAACGCCGGAGATAACATATTTTTCAATCCTTTATCAGATAACGATGTTTACATCGGGAACAGACTTTCAACAAACAAAAATTATTTTCCGATTATTTTTCCTCGTCATAAATCATCGTGTTTAATAGATTATGAATTTTTCTACCAAATATTTTTGCAGAAAATTTCTCCCTGGGCTCGTCAGATTTTCAATTCAATTTGTTTTCTTTAATAAGAAAAACATGAATCGTATATTGAATATACTCGCGATAATCTGTCTTTTAACAGCATTTAACAATACTGCGGAACCGTTGCGATCGAAATTAAATTATGTTCTTCGACAATGTCGTTTAGTTGAAAACACGACAGCTGAATGCACTCCGGACAAACTGAGGAAGTGATTAATCCGTTTCATCCTGTAGTCCGATTCGGCTCGCCATTGTTATACTATCCGATTGCGAATCAAAGATCGAAGCGAACGCGATGACATTCGCGGCGATCCGCGTTATTATATCATTATACCAACGAGAGCACATGTGCTCACCCTTTCGAATGCTCTTGCAAGGCAGGTATTATATTCCCATTGACTGTGTTCCTCGCGTCCTACCGGTTTTTCGAAGGATAAAATCAGGTATTACTCGTCCGAAACCGGGGCCGCTCATCGATCGAATAAATGCACCGCCGGGTATAACTCAAATTTTATACAAAATAATAACTTTGTCGCAAAATATGATAGCATTTAAATATAATGAAGAGACAAAGGAACAATTTTAAATGTCGTAATATCTTTAGATTCGAAGAAATCACTTTTATTTAAAAAAAACCGTCGCTATTCGCATCGTAATATTACACTGAAAAAAAATTCTGGTTAAAAACGGGGACGAATCAGAAAATCTTGTATGCGTGATCAAATATTCTGGTTATTATAATAGAACTCATTACTTTATAATTTATAATAATCAGAATTCCTATTGTAATAATCAGAATGTTTGATCACGCCTACAAGATTTTTCTGATTCGTCTGTCTTTAACCAGAATTATTTTCAGTGTATTTAAATATAATAAAGAGACAAAGGAACAATTTTAGATGTCGCGATATCTTTAGGTATTCGAAGAAATCGCTTTTATTAAAAAAAAATTGCGGCTATTCGCACCGTAATACTAATTTGCGATTACAAAACAGAAAACCATTTTCTTTGCAACGGTCTATGCTTCGATATATTACGGACGTCTCGTACGAGCTGTTAACGGTTATTGCTTCTCGTTCAACGGTGTCTTATCGCATAATGCTACTAATATCCGAGTATTGCTACTTGAATGGGAATTAGGGTGGAGATTTCGGGTCAACGATTCACGCGACCTCATCGTCTCTTTATTTCTAGATCGACTAAATCTCTCATGCGAATATTTTCTCGATGTCACGTTACGAGCTTTCCGGTGCGCAGCCGGCTAAGCACGACGAGCAGCATAACGAGCATGATACGCACGACAATTACACGCACCACCGAATTCGATCGTGCCGGTATAGAGCGTTTGATATCTGGCAGCGGTTTCCAAATCTTTTCCTCCTGCATCGCCGTGAGATCGGTAGGTCGTTGCAGTCACCATTTATATGTATAAGCGTGTGAGGAATTTAGAGAAATCTTCCAATCTTTCCGCATGGTCGGTTCGTGAACCTTTCGTTGTTACAGATGATACCAATCTAGAAGTGAAAT
The DNA here is from genome assembly GCA_011638315.1 of Tetramorium parvispinum. NCBI lineage: Eukaryota > Metazoa > Arthropoda > Insecta > Hymenoptera > Formicidae > Tetramorium > Tetramorium parvispinum. The sequence goes on from VBVR01004139.1 coordinate 14,472, forward strand.
AAACAAATAAAATTAAATAAGAGAAAGTACGTGATTTGAAAAAATAATTTTTTAATCGAGATATTTATGACACATCGATTGAATTATCAAATTGATATTCCTTGTTGGAAAGTACGAAACGATTTCCTGTCAGAATTTGATTTTACTTCAATTGAAATTTTAAATCCAGATATTAGAATAATTGTATTTTGAAAATAAAATAAAAATGTTTAAATTTGCTACTAGATAAAACTTTGCTGTTTATCGCAAATGCGGAAGTACAATTTACAATGGCTCTTTGTTTTTAATTGGCTACTGCTTAAAAAGTATTTGTCCGATATCTTTTTTCTCTTTTCTCAAGAAAAACAATTTCAGCGAGGTGAAGGCGTTTACTTTCGGTCACTCTGTATAAATTTATCATACATACATGCATATCACCGAAAGATTTGGGAACCACTGAAGTACGTCACGTGCGTGCGTACGGTTGGGACCGGAGAGGGGCGGGTGAGAGTGGAGCGGGAGGGACGGACGGGTACAGGAAAGGGAGAGGGAAGGGGGGAGAACAGAGAAGGTGAGCAGGTAGAGAAGCGTACTACTACCGCCGTGTGCGTATCCAGAGAAATTCGACGTAGCGTAATGCACGACGACGTTAAAATTCGCGACGTAGCGTAGCAAAGCGGAACGGAACGGAACGAAATGGAACGGCGCGAAACAGAACGGCACGGCCCGGAACGGGACCGCGGGCGGGGACAGAAGGGGTTTGAGGG
>VBVR01004140.1:0-15212 GCA_011638315.1 Tetramorium parvispinum
ATATATATATGTGTGTATATATATATATATATATATATATATATAAACACATTTATATACACAAAACACACATGAACATAATTTATATCATTAACATAGTAGAAATACCTGTTAAAAACGTCTTCAATTTTAATTTCATTTGAAGTATACGAGCGAAACGTAAAGAAGGCATAAAACGCAGCTCCATCCAGCGTTAAACTCTCCACCAACATTCTATTCAGCGTTGAAATTTCTGAAGCTAATAAGTAAAAATGACGCTTTTATGATCAAGATCTCTGTACATTTGTGTGCAAATTTAATTTTTTTTACTTTTGAATACATTATGAATCTATTTTCAACGTGTTTTGAAACTTAGAAATATAATTTTTAAAGTTTGCTGAAACACTTTTTAAAAAACTCGAAGTGAAAGGAAAATAATTACTTCTATGCCTTTTCCATGCTATTCCTTTTACAACGCTTCTTCCGGGCGTCTTTTCATCCTGCGTCTTGTGCATCCTTCATTCCGTGATCCCGTTAGGTTCCGCAAGAGAATACGAGTTTCTGCTCGTCTTATTATATTTCGTTATGCGTGGCTTGAACGGCAAGCGCAGCATGATTTTCATTCACGCTTTATATCACACGAGATATGCACGCTCTTACGTAATTTGAAATTTATTACTACTTCCAAAATCTTTTTTTGATTCTCTTTTATATGGGCGATTTCTTTTGTCGTCAGAAAAGCTTTATTTTCTCGTTTAAAATTTTAATTGGTCGGGGTTAATAATAAGATCGTAATGATATCTAGTAAATTTGAATTAAGTGAATCTCTGATTAAAATATGCAGATCTCTATTCGGATATTGTAAATTATGCAATGTTGCGCAAGCGATAATCCGACTAATTGACAAAAGAAACAAGTGAAAAAAAGGATAAAAAAGATTAACCAGTTGCGTGCCAGACAACTAATGGTTTTTTAATAGATTAGATCGACAATATCGCCTGTGTGTATGTGGGAAATCTTCACACAGCTATCTATTTTGCTCATTATACCGAGTGATCAAAGAGATATAACACTCACCTCCGAAACGCTGAAATAAAGTGCTAGGGTATTGCACGCTTTTTCGAACGTACTGTACTGTTCGAAGATGAAAGGTGAATAAATTTCTGATTGAAGTACCATGATAAATCGTTCAATGTACCGGCGTGAGCACCTCGCAAATCATTTATCTATTATCGTCATGCACCGTAACGGGGCGCATTGACATTACTATGCCACATTCATAGATCCGCGCGGCCGTTGCGGCTATCAACTTTCTAATACACTCGTCTGCAATGCGCCGGGGCCATGTCATTAAATAGAGCTATGATATGCGGATTGACTATCGCAGGCAGGCAGTACATATTCACATCATCGCATCGCGTGCTTGTACGCGTTGCGTCGCGTGAAGCAACGCGTGGTGTCATCCTTCTTCATTTTCTTTTATAGGTCACACGCATATGTAGAGTACTCGATATCATATTCTGTTTAATTCATTCCGTCTCCGCTTCGACGGAAGTCGGAACGACCAGTGCCGTTTCGTATAAAAGCATTCTGCACATAAGATATCTCCGAGATAGCGTTTAGAATCATTAAAGCTGATTTAAAAAGAATGCATTATGAGCGAGTGAAAATTGAAAGTTTCGAGAGGTAAATTCTAAACGAGCTAATCAGTAAACCAGATACTTAACGCTGGATTACAATTAGTCATGGTATGAAATAGTGTTGATAAGAAATAATCAAGAGAAAATTTCATCCTTTTAAAAAACAGATTTAAAATTATTTTCTGATTACTTCAGAAAAATGTTTGCGAGTTAGAAATCTGATTAAACAGATCTCAACAGATTTATACTTAGCACGAGAAAGTGAAATATACAATGTGAATATCAAGTTCAAACTTAGATTACGATGGGTCATGGCTCTCTATTATTACAGAAAATCGCGCTATTTTCCTATATGGCGGAAGTTATTAACACACTTACATCAGCTAAATTACATCAATCTTCGTAACGAAAGTTAACGTAACTGCAAGAAGGTCGCAGGTTGAATTAAGCCATTGCACATTGTAAAATTATATAAAATGAGAATAATACAGAATGTGTGAACAACAATCTATTCTATGTTAATAATAGAATTACTTGTATGACGGCCACGCAAACAGAAATAAGATCAAGGATATAAACTTTTAATTGTACTTAGTAACTGGTTTATTTCTTATGCGTCGGAAGTGCGTTATTATAAAATTTTAAATAAAACGCAATTATAGAGGAATATATTTGTTTTGCAATTATTTTATATTCTCTCTATATACTTCACGTTTTAGTAAAATACTTCAAATTTATATGTTCTTCTAAATATCTTTTTTATTAAAACTTTCAAGTTTATCACGTTCTAACTTAATTGATACAGGTAATATAATCGTGTACCTGCATTGCATTATACTGAATATAATTTTTTAAATTTAAGATTTCTCATTATGTTGAAGAAAGCGAATAGCAAGTTCCTTGGATCGATATCTTAGATGCTTTCTACTGTTTTCTACAAGTGAACCACTTGTAAAGGAGCATACTTTACCAGTATCTCCTTCCTGTATGACTACGATGATATCGTACGGTCATTACTAGACGTTTCCAATGAAATGAGGTGACCAAGTCATTTAGCCACATTTAGCGGAACATCCTGCGGCTATCTATCATGGCCACAGAACTACAGAGTTAGATTAATTTTGCGGCATTAATATAAAGTGACTGCTAATCAACGTTGACCCGAAAACAGACCGAAAACACAGGAGAATGTCTTCAAACGTGTGCCAATTTCCTCTATACATATATGTTTCTGTACATTCCTCTATTCCTTCCTTTCCTGGCGGAAGGCGGCCCAATAATTAGACAATTTTGTTGCCGAGGAAAAAAAATTATATTTAGTCTTATTTCAGCTTTCTAATTCCTTTCACATGATTATACTTTCTCAGATTGATAGGCTTTCCATATTGAAATACGATATCTCTACCGCAGATTACAAGACAATCCAAGGTCGGCAATTTCGTCAGGACATTGTACTCACTTGAAAAGACACGAAGGATTGGACTGTACTTAGTGATGAAAGATTGAAGGTTGCAAAAAAACAAGAAATGTAATCACACGGTCAAGACCGAATGGTTTTTATTTGATTAGTGTCCTAACAAAAAAGTTCAACACTCTTTGGTTCTTATAACTTGTATGATTTCCATGAAAGACAAATTGATTTCAACTTTGATCGACTAACTGATTTTTAAATACGACGTTGAAAAATAGAATACATAATTGATACATCAATTCAAAGCTAGTGCGAGATTATACGTCAAGATTCAAATCTTTGAAGGCCAAATTAACTAAATGTATAATTCAAACAATCTAAGGCAACTGAAACAGTTTTTGAATTTTTAATAGTCAATCTCATATTAAGTTGCAAGATCTATTATGAATGGTTATGGATGGAAATCTTACAATTATTTCATATGACGATGAGGGAAATTCCCGCGCAATCAAATAGCATTCCATCATTTCTGCTTGACGAGTTTGACGAAGTTATGACGACAATATCCCGATGATCGTGGTGAGGTTTGCGATACATGTTGCTTAGCCTTGGTTTTCCATTTCAAAGTTGAATGATCTAAAAGGAAGAGTGTATCGAACATTTCTCGAATCATTGCCATAATGAGGTAATCTTTCGATGTAATTTATCAGAAGACAGCAAGTCATTGTCATATATATATATAGTAAATAGTGAACAGTCATGTAATAACTTTCAAGATCAACATTTTAAAATATATAAAATATTTATTAAATATTATGCATTATAGTTAAAATGTTATTAAATCGATTATTAATTGAAAAAATAACAAATACCTCTATAGAGAAGAATAACAATTCAATTTTTGTCAAATGTAAGAAATTGGTGTCAATTGTAGCGAAATAAGGCCAAGATGATTTGATCGGCAAGGTTTTTACGCATCAAAATAGATATTTACGGCGTTGGATGATGCTAATTGACCGTGACGTTGAATGACTTAAAACTCATGAAAAATGTTTAGATTAAGAAATCCGTGCAATGCTATAAGAAACCAGCCGGAAACTACAAACAGAACCAATCGTTTTGCGCAATCGTGCGATTGCACAAGCTGTCGTTCTTGTATTAAAAATTCCGTAGAACAATCCGGTTGCTTGTCGTGTCCATGGTAGTCGAATCAACGGATTGACACATTCCCAACGAGGATATCATGCTTAGTTAGCATCCTCATATTTTACTTTTTAGCACCTAGATTGTAGATTACTTTGACCTTAAAGAGCTTTAGACCTTCGATCCACTCATGGTTTCTACTAGAATAACTGCAGATTTACGAGATTATACGTTCGCGCGTTGAAAGGCGTATATATATATATATTTTTTTTTTTTTTCAATACAGGCGTGTACATTTTCATTGCGAAAAGATTTGCAATTCATGTGGCTTTACGTACAATTTGATTGAGACAATTTCTTTCCTTGGAATGCAGTCAGGGTTACAAAACCCGAACGTACACTGTATCATCGTATGTTTCTTACACAGTCATTGCAAAACGATGAGGCAAATATTATCCATGAAGTACAATCGGTGCGAACACACATTGCCGGACACGGCGGAGCTGGTCACTTCGACAGTTTTAAGATCACTTTCACCCACGGCCAGGGCCGGCTTCAGGCCTTGCCGATCCGAAAGGCCATCTCGCTGCCAGACAGAAAAAAACGATTGCAAATTATTTCATTTGAATATTCCATCGTAGTGGGATGGTAGATCGATATTTTGCCTTTCGTTTCTGTTTGCGGTATCTAAATTTAAAAATAGAAACTAGCTGAAACTATCAGATCGGAATGTTTGTAGAAACTGAAATATTTAATATTATATGAAAGAAAATTGCACTTTACAGAATAATATAGCACAGACATGATGTAGAATGTAATACTTATTTTTAAAATTTACATACCTTATAATTTCGACTTTTTTGGACTTTTACGTTATAAGAAAATTGCTCGATTCTATACTAATAATATAATTATTACCTTATACCTTACATAAAGAAGGAGAGAAATTCAGATAGGCTCTAAAATAATATTGCTTACAATGTATGTATAGGTATATAATGATTGACGATTAGATTGAAAAGTCCAAGGTGTATAAATATAGAAACCGACCCTGTTCGTGGTCCATTACCAGTAGATACTGGCCCACTCTCTCGACACGTAAACGCATACTTTTCAAATCGACATCATGAATCCTCACATCCTTGTGACGTCTTGTATACAACGTAATCGTTAAGCAATCAGAACCATGAGATAATAAGTGGAAGAGCTCAAAATGAGTAGTTACGTCATACTTTTGATGCGCAATCATTAATATCAGTGACATCTTAAGGATGAGGTCAACACATAACGGAAATTTCCGTAATCGATATTCCTATATTTGAGCAATTCAGAATTTAAAGATCTTTAAATCTGTCTAACGTGAACAATAAATTAATAATAAAAATTTATAGAGATGACAAAATTTGAGATTTCAAAAAACTCGAAGTCTAAAATCTTGATCTATGGTTATTTGAATAATGTATTACATTTGAATAATGTATTACAAGAAATAATATAGTATAATTACGATGTAAGAAATTCACTATCTTGAATAATTAAAAGTCAAATAATTAAGGAAGTAAATTTTAATTTTTAGTACAACGCCTATATAATACTAATGGTTATTCGCAAAAAATAATTCTTTTAATATTTTACTGCGAGGATAAAAGAAGTAAAATAAATAAATGTAAAAATACTTAATTTCCATAAAAATTTCCATTTAAAACACAATAATGTGTCGACATGTTATACAGATTTGTATTTCTTTTTATGTATTATCTAATTCAGAATATCGAATTTCTAAAAGAGAGATTTTGGTTTTCAATGGATCTGGTTTATAGTTTGAGATTCTTAATAAGCATGTTGTGCAATCTCAAATTAATTTGTTAATTATTCCAATATTTATAAAAAAAATAGAAGAAAAATATCCTAAGGCAACTAAAACTGTACTATTATTACAGGGAATCGAGATGCCACAGAACGAATAATAATGAGAAAGATAAATATTAATTTACAGCAAATCAATTTAAATGAGATTAGTTTCCTTGACCTGCATGCGACAAAAACCAGAATCGAATACTCGATCCTAGAACTGTTGCCTCAGTTGCTTCCTTATATCAGTAAAAAATTCGTTAGCATAAAATTACCGGCGAATAACAACGGATAAAAACAGCGTTTCTGAGAATAGAACGAAGTCGATAGTTTCTGATAAGACGCAAGCGATCAAATAATTAAAGCTTTGATTGCTGCCTCATAATACTTATCAATGGTTTTTCTTTAATCATCGCTGACTCTCAAGTCTGAAGTATCTTCTTGAGACAACGACGCACGTAGAAAATGATATGGATAGAAAAACTCTCTTCCGGCAATCATCGTGGTTAATATACGTATATAATTGTTTATCCGCATACGAATATCATCACGAATATCATTAATCTAAATAAAAACGTTATACTGTACAAATGTTTTCCATCTCTTCTCAATATTGAAAGCAAATTAACTTGGAACGAATACATGTTTTGCTGAGCACTTTTATCCATTTGTCACTTAAATAAATTTGAAAATTGTATATCCCATACACAGACATTAAAAGGATTTTGCAAAAGCAGCATATGTCTTGCGTGACTGTAATCGGTACATAACAGATACAGCTGGACCGGATGTAAAGAGCATTAGTTCGGTACATTGGACATTCTAATGATTCGAGAGATTTAAAAAAAGATCACATGGCCATTCCGTGACATTCTTGAATGGGATCAAAGCGAAGGTCGGGATAATCCGGGTTGAGATATTATTAGAGAAAAATGTGAAAGGTTTTACAATTGAGATTGCGTTTTCCACAAAATACGCGATTCCGTTTTTATCATTCTATTGAGCGAAACAAAATATTTATGTTTGTTTTCTCTCTCTTTTTTCTTGATATTGAGCTTCATCTGTCATGTTACATTAAAATATTGCTGGAAAGAGAATCATAAAACTTGAGCAATTGTAACTGCGATTTATTAATGTAAAAAAATTGATTATATTTCACTCTTTATCGCGTTTTTTATTTTTTGTCAGATGAGATTTACATTCTGGATTTTTAACTAATATTGATTGTATCTTAACGCATATCATTAGTGATCAGAAGAACGTTTAATTTTATCACACACATATATATATGTATATATATTATGCGACATTGATAAATTGTATCATAAATATTTATTTGCCAATTTCCGTATTGTTTTTCCAAATTATTTTTCTTGCTATAAAATAAAATTGTTTGCATGATATGTATACGTATGATAAAACAAAATTGAGTTTATTTACATTTCGGATCCTCTTAACGCTATCGTAAAGTGGCGTGTTAATTATAAAATCAGGCCGCTTTCCACAATCGAAGCATTCATTTAAAGCTAAATATGTGCCCGTTATCGTGAATCCATAAATCGCGGCAGATCCATAAATTCGTGGATTAAATGATCTTTAGGATGGGCGTATCCACATATTTTAGTCTATCTTACGTACACTGAGAATAACGTCAATTAATTTTTTATTCATTCCTTGAGCTGACCAACTCATTAGCGAAGAATCCGAAGTCGTCAGATTATAGTGAAGATTTGGTCGAAAACAATATTTCCATACGACCGTAATTAACTATTGATGATTGAAGTCTTGTCATGTCATAAATAGCATAGCTACTGATAGCTTATAAGAGTTCACGAGATTTAAAAAAAATACGATAACTTCTTGGTTAAATTAATTAAGTACAGGTAAATGATTTATATGCAACTTTAATTTACATTATGTCATAATTTCCATTTCTGTATGTCATGTGTATGTGGATATGTAATTCACAACATCTTTCTGATTGTTTTGCATATTAACTATAGGAATTATTGTATGATTGTTGTGTGATCATTGTAGGATTGTACAAGAGATATTTATAAAAACTTATATTGCATTATAGATTTCAGATTATTTGCTCAGACTTGTACAAAAGTCATGAATAGAAAAAAAACAACATTACTTATTAAAGAGTTACTTGTTGATATATTCTCCAATGATATTTTTCCGTGAATAAAAAAATTTATAAATTCTTAAGTTGCTTCGGAATATTTCTTCTCTCATTTTTAATTTTTAATTTTATGAAGATACATTATTTAGCCATAAATAACATTGTCCATAACTAATTCTCAATGAGCATGAAAAATTCATCTAGCTTATTTTAATATATTAAAAGATTAAAAAGTAGTACGAATACTTCTTTAGTAAATATAATAATTTTTTTTAGTAAAAATAAAAATAAATTTAAAAAATAAAATTTAAAGATATCAAGAAAAAAAGAAGCCAAGTCACATCTTCTTCGATAACATTGAATTATAAAATATGCATCGAAACACGATTTATCTGTTGTAATGCTGTTTTTATCGTTCTCTCTCTCCTTCATTCACAAAATGTGAGGCATAAACGATTCGCGTTATGCATGATAGGCAAGCAAAAGGAATCATTTCCGAGCGCAGTTAAGAATTACGGGGAGAGTTCGATGTCAAGTGTGCATGTGACATGCAATGACTCCATTTCTTTTTTTATTGTAGTATCAGTAAGATTGCACAAAAAGAATACTGAAAAGATTTGTACGGTCTCATTGGACATATAAATTTTAACGACAAATTTCAATAAGCAAACGAATCAAAGCGAATGTTACGAAGAAAAAAGTGCGAGTAGTTATGCCAATTAAATATTATTTCCGGAATCATTAATTGTGATAAAAAATATATATTCCTTTGATTAAATATTAGCAATTTATTTTGGAGAGAAATTTTATTTTTACTTATTAGTTTTATTTTTGCTACTAACTGTAATTAAATATAAAAATTATTGCTGTTTACTAGAATTACTATTATTTATTACTTATTATAAATTATTATAATTTAATCTCACATTCCGACAAGTAAATTTTAATATCGGCAATGATTAATCGGGTCCAGTCGGAACGCAATGTAATATAATGTTCCGTTTCGGTTTGGTATTCCCGGCATTTACCAATGTGCAATTGGAAAGTATATATAAATTGCCCCACATGCTATTGCTTGAAAGTATCCTTTTATAAAATCCTTACGCGACGATCATTTAATTCAAATTCTATTATTGAGATAATTAACGTTATCCATCTCTTTCATTTCAAGAATCTGTACTATATACAATATTACTTGAAGAAAGCCATAGCGCATAAATGATAGATCGGTATGTAGGCTACGTTGCGGCTACTGGTTTTATGTTTACGAGAATCACACGTTGTGCTCTAATAGTATCTAATAATGGATGTATGCAACATCTGTATACCGCTAAGGAATACTTATTTGGCAATTCTCGTCTGTAAATCGGAAATTTCAAGTAACACGCAGAAAAAGATTCAAATAAGATCTTTAATGATGCACGAGCGTTTTCACAATAGCCTAGGCGCGTGCGTGTGCGTGTGTGTGTGTGTGTGTGTGTGTAGATAGATAGACACACAGATACATAATAGATATACAAATAAATACATGATAGAATATTATCAATTTCGATGAAACACAATTAAATTGACTTCGATTGAAAGTGAATACTAGATTATTTGATAAATACCATAAAAAAAGGTCAAATATTTATCAAAAGTATTAGATAATAAATCTGATATTTATAAACCAAAAACATAATAGAATTATATAGACTTTTTTTTATCTAATTCTATCGGATTTTTTAAGCAAGGCTGGTACCACGCATGGAAAGTCAACAGAAACTTCGACGTGGAATCACGTGCAGTGAGTTAAAGAGAGACTTATTAGACACATCTCGCACATTGTAGTAAATTTTCCCGGTACTGGCCGGTGCGATATCCGCTTTTTCCGTAAACTGCGAAACTTTCTAGCAGTGACGTACAGTTTCTCGGCGCAAGCATGCAGCTGCATCTGTACGGTGCTCGCGCTCGCCTCGCGAGTTATTGCAAAATCGCGATTGCATTTCGTCGGGAGGTGAATTTCCCTACGCTGGCATATGCAAACGCGAGACAGAGGGAAGACTCGCAGAGGCTATCTATACGTACGTATAGATGCTGGGGTAATATTCAGAGAAACTGCGTGCACAGCGTGCGCACGCATTCACGCGCCTGGACCGCGCGCGCGGATGCGACGACTCCGAAATCGCGATGGCGAGCGTTACCGCATCCGCGACGTAACGTGCGACTGCTTGTTTGTAACATACAAGAACGCGGATGTCGATCTGCTATTGATTAAAATATGCTGATGTCTGGTGTATCATTAGACGCACGCTATCCCCATATACTTCCAGCCGTACGTTTCGGATACTTATCTCTTTCTCTATCTCGTAAATGTCACGTGAGAACAAGTTTGCTTTAAGTTATTTAAGTTGTTTAAGAATTTCAAACGTATTTACAACGGATCAATAAGAAGTAACAGTTAAAAGATATAGGTATAACAATGAAAAAATTCATTTTAGTCAATTGTTTTTATTAATTTATTTGTTAATTATTTTGTTTTCGCGTGTGTTTTTGTTCTTCATGTTAGCAGATAATTTGCAGATAATTTGCAGAACACGATATAGGAAGAGTCCTTGATCTCGAGCTTTAATCACGGACTTCCGCACCGAAGGATGTGAAGTCCGTGTAATTTTCTTTACGACGTACACGAGATGAATGGTTGGTGCGAGCGATGAACAGATGATTCGCGCAAATGATCCTGTATCCACGTTTCGAAGATTTTTTTAAATCTATTACAGGCCGGAAATAGATTATTTTGTATTCTTAGGGTGCATTGCTGACAAAATAAAACTATGAAATTAAATTCAACGGAGAAGAATCTTTTTATTATTTATTTTGTACTGAATGCATCCGTAATTTTTTAATTGAAAAAATAAAGAACTTAAAAGTGAAAACGCAGATGGATATTTCAAAGAGACTTTTAACTTTCTTAGGCTTCGGCTCTCATACTCGTATTTTAATAAACCTGATGATTTGTAGATGTTACGTAGGTTTATCTTCTGATTTGTAAATCATCAGGTTCTTAATTCTTAAAAGATTTTCTTTAATATTCCTCTAAAAATTCGCGGTTTAAAAGCTGCAGTAAAAAGTCACTTTTATCGATAATATTATTTCCGGCGCGCGGAACTACAAGGTAATAACTTGCAGTAAAGCTAAGAGTCCACGGGGATTACGATGTAAGCTAACCGCGAGTTATGTAACCAGCGTATAACTGAACAGCTCCTTACTCAGTAAAGAGGAAAACAATGAACCGTTAAGCATCGCTTGTACAATTACCGGTAGTTAGAGCGTGATAAGTGATATTCAATAACTTTTATCGAACTATCATGAAAGGTGATCGACTATGTTCACACTGCATGATTTTATGTTTTTGAGAAATTGCAAATTAATTTCATGTAACACATAAACAACCTTCAAACATTATCTGCAGCTTTATCATGATTACAATCGATGATCGATAATCTATTTTTTTATACTGTATGCAAAAAAATTGAAGGAACTTTTGGCAATGCGATGGCATATTTTTTAAACAACATCTGCATCACGAAAAAATTGTTTATGAAAGAAATTGTTTATCTCTTTTATTAACCAGTTCACTGGTAATGACGTCTATAGACGCGAAAAAAAAAGTGCCACGACTGGTAATGATGTCTATAGACCCACCATGAATATTTCTTCTAATTTTTAACGGATTTGAATATAACTTGGTACACCCATGCTTTTTGGGTCGCTGATTACAAATCTGAAGTCAGATTTTTAAATTTCAAAATGGCCGATCCAATATGGCGGATCAAAAATTAAAAATTTCTTATAAGTTTATTAATTTTTATGCAAATCAGTATCCGAGGGTTTTTTGGGTCACTGATTACAAATCTGAAGTCAGATTTTCAAATTTCAAAATGGCCGATCCAATATAGCGACTTCTAATGATATTCAATTTTGAATACTCTCCGTTATTAGCTGGTGAAATATTATCACGATCCAGAGTGCGCCACGGGGAGGCTACGGAAGGATTTTACATTCCATTTTTTACGTTTCTTTGTTGTTTTTAAATTTTTTAATTTTTTTGTTCCTTTGATTAGATTTTTTTATATGTTTTGTTATTTTGTTATTTTAAAATTTCGACCCTTGATTCGTCACCAGCGACCCAAAAAAACCCCTTATAAATATACTTTCACGTAAAATACATAATTATTAGATCTTACCAGTTTTGGCACAAAACGTTGATTTCGCGTTACCAGTGAACCAGTTAAAACAGAAAATTGCTCCCAATTTGTGTATAACACATAGAAATATTATCAATAATATAATAGTTTCTTTTATTTTTAATAATTTTAATAATTACTTTTACATAAACACGCCAATAAACAAAAATCAAATGATTAAAATGATTGGTTGGCAAGTAGAGCACCATCTGAATTATCGGTCGTTTGCGGAATATCGAAAACGCGAGCTCGATCGAAGTGAGATCAATCTGTACTTGTAAAGCACGCATCTTCTCGAGGTCAGATTAAGAAATCGAACTTCAGGCCAGCGCGTCTGTTCAGTAGCCGGCATCTGAGAAAGGAGAGATCGCAGGTGTTGCGCAACATTCTGAGGTAATTTATACCACTCATGGTTAACAAATACCACGTACCGTAGCTTTGTGTGAGCAGCACAAGTTATTTTGCACTCTCTCCTTGGTATGCGAACTATAAATTGCCGAACAAACGTTGCGTTTGCGATGTTGACCCTTCCAATCGTGGTGCTCATTACCTTCATACTAAGATTTATTTACACTACGCGATCCAAAGACGATATCTCACAATACACATGCACAATTGGCTCCTATAAGCGATACGTTCTACGGCTAAATTGATAGCTGTTGAGTTGTTTAAAATTGCTTTAAGATAGCAATCTCGCATCTCTTAAAACAAAGTCAATTGTTTAAAGAAAATTCACGTTTAATCTAATTATTTTTATGACGTGAATTAAATAATTACTATTATTGCACGTTATAAGCCTTTTGCTTTCTTAGCAAAGATTGAAAAGCGCAAATAAATCTCAATTTGTGTTGAGTTACGGGCTTCGTTAAACTGTTGCTTGCAAAGAGAACCGGTCGCAAGAGCTATGTGAAACTAATAGAAACTATAATAGTGGAGAAATTATGATCGTTGCCGAGCAATATTCATCGATACCGCATTGAACTAATTGGTGAGAAATCGTGAGAGAGAGAGAGAATGCGGATATTGTGTTATGTATATTTGAACAGTAAATGTTTTCCACTGTAGAAAATAACAGGAATAGAAATAGAGAGATAGATTGCTATTTGTTTAATTGGACTTTCAGTACTTGAACATAAATTAAGAGAAAATAAATTTGCAAATTGATGGAGAGCGTTGAATCAACAGAATAACACATACATCCATGAATAAATGGATCGAGAATTATGTGCAAGTGATACATAGAAAAGGAAATATTTGCGCGTCAAATAAAAAATTCCGACTAACTGAAAATGATGACAAACTTGTGTTCAAAGAAGGCATAAGGACGATTTAACGACGTAAAATATTTTGGAAGTGTAAACTATTAAATAAAGATTGGAATTTAAAGACCATTATAAAGCGCGGCCTTGATTTACAGGTTTATTTATTTATTAAAACGTTTTTGCTAATATAGACCTTCGGGATAAATCATTCGCAATCAATACGTGTAAACAACGCTTCTGTTCAGATATTAAATAACTCAAGGTTGATGAGAATCGTTAAATGCCACAGGGAAAATTTTTCGATCAATAAAATTTTTGAAGGCGTTTATTATAATATAAGTTTATTATAATATAATAAAATTGAGAGTAAGAAGCACGATCGTTAAAATTCTTTTTCTTTCGTTTTAGTACTTTTATCTTCATTCGTAATGAGAGCGAGAGAAAGAGAAAGAGGGAAAAAGAAAGAGATACAAAATTATCAGCACAAGTTGATTGGGAAAGATTTGTACAAACTACAAAATACAAGTATTTCTATCATTTTCTTTCTGCTGATATGTACATTTAATGTTAGGGTATTTTCCAGGATATTGCACTTTAATGTACGTACAATGCGATGCGTTGCGTCGATGCTTTAGATGGCAATTTCAAAATTGCATCATTAACGTCCTACATTTAATTCGGGAGTGAAAGCATGGTGACCGACTTATACGCAATGAAGAATTCTCAATGATTCTGGATCTCGTAAGAATTATATAATAAACCGCTCGAGTTATCGCATAGGTGATACAATACATTTGATCCGATATCAAACTGAAAATTTTATAATATCATATCGTTATTAATAGTGGGTTTGCTAATGGATAAAATATGCAAATGTCAATTGGTCAATGTCAATTAACTAGTTTCGTATATTGATTTGTACTTATATGTACATAATAATTATGAAAGTTTTATCTAAAGTTAATATCAATAATCAAGGAATAGATATGTTAATATCCGGTCGAGCTAGATATGTTTGCCTAATAATTTTTTTCATGAATTCAAATTTATGTACATTTTTTACTTAACAAGATATACGCCGTTAGTGTCGAACTTGAATCTCATTGTCAGTTTAAAAATAAAGCTGGAAAAATACAATTATATAATTAAATTTATAATAAATTAAGATGAAACTGATACATATTTCTAGAATCCTCCCCCTCTCCCTCACTACCGCAAAGGAAATGTAGCGAAAAATATTATTCCAGGATATCTAATGATATGTAAATACAGGCGAAAAAGATTATTAGGATTAAAAAAAAGTAGAGCTCGGAAAAGGAACCGGGTAACAGGCAAACAGGTACCCGCCCATCAGCCCGTTACCCGTTACGTACGGTTCCGGACCGGTTCTGCGGGTACTCGTACCCGTTCGTACGGGTACGGGTACCCAAATCAAAACGAGTACCCGTACCCGTACGCACGGGTACGGGTACCCGAATATGTGGGTACCCGCAGAACCGGTGCCGTATCCATAAGCATCAATATTTGTATCGATACGGTATCCATGTCGATGTCGGTATCTACGTATTATAT
>VBVR01004141.1:0-15211 GCA_011638315.1 Tetramorium parvispinum
TCTCGCATGTAAAAATCATCCACGATCTCTATAACAAGGGGACCTCCAGCCGAGTTCTTAGACTTTTCTGCAGCTTAAGCTGATTTTAAGTTATCTAATTTGAAATAAATGTTATATTATTTGTATGGTCATCATTAATAATAATATCTTACTCTTAATAACAAACACATGATATATTATTTATAATTTGCAATAAAATTGTGATAAAATAATTTTTCCTAAATAAAGTGAATTTTATTTTTATCTTTACATATATGGCTGAATGAGCATTAGTGCAGAAATTGATAGTCACAAACTTTCTTACAGAAATGATCGTTTTTATACTCTTAAGTCCTAATAAATAATTTTATTTGTAATGACGTCTTTATAAATAATTTTGTGCAGACGTAAGTATAAAACAAAATTGTTTTTAATACAAACAAATATAAAACGCAAAATTGTAACACAATTTAACATTTTATACTTGTATGTCAACAATTATCTACAAGAGCGTCATTACAAATAAAATTATTTGTAAAAACTCAAGAGTATAAAATTATTTACGATTTATAGGTTTTTATAGGTTTTAATATCTCTCTCATTCGCCGGTTAATTAATTTAGATAGTGTAACTGATAAATGAGAAGGATATAAAAATTTAAATTCGAATGTCATTCAAACATCGACGTCGAAACATTGTCGAAATGATATCGATATGATGACCCGATGTGTTTTCGATATCGAAAACTTATCAAACTGGGGGACCAAAGGATACTCGAATCGACGTGAATTTTCTATGTGAATTTGACATTGCTACTGCGAGGTTGTTTCAAGTTCAAATTGATGATGAATCATTTCTGACTGGGATATTCTTTACATTTAGTGATATTATTTAATTATCATGCGTAATTGTGTGCAATATTTATTATAATAAGACGCTTAGCTCGTAAAGCTTATTAATATATTTACATATGTCTTTATTTTCAAATGAACAAGTGAGTGAGAAGCGCGTCGGCCTTTATCAAGTACATACCACATAAATTAGAACGCTTATTCGTTAACTTCAATCTGCTCTCCTGTGAAAACTATTTATCGGACAGAATTAAGCTAAAGTTTTCTTTTTCAGTTGTTTGTTTCTTTTAGTATAAAGTATCACGTCATGTGTACCGAATGTGCGAATTTCTGGACACCTTGTATATATATATATATATATACAAGGTGTCCAGAAATATATATATATATACACACACACGCGCGCGCGCGTGTATGTCTAAAATATAAATGGTTTAATATATATTAGAGCATATAATATATCTTGTTTTCTAGCAATAATTTTCTAGAGTAATTTTTAGCCTAGCTTATTTTCTCTAATATCAAATCTGTTGAACGTACCGGTGTAGTTTTTGCCGAAGAGATGGAAGTCGATGTGCTGAGTATCGTGGTAGTTGTCACGGGCGTCGTAGAAATTGTCGTGGTCTTGAGCGTCGTGGATATTGTCGAAGTGAGTTCCTCGTCGTCGATTGCGTTTTCGGACGAGCCGGTACCATTTATCGGGTCCTGCAGGCAGCATCGCATACTCGCTGTAGGACATTGCACGTCCTCGAGGACGTCGTCGCACATTAAAGTCGCCAACGCATGCACGCATACTCCCGGACAGTCGGCAATCTTCGCCGTGCTCGTTAAAGAATTTAAAAAGCCTGCGTACATAAATCACTCCTATATATATTTCAATTTATTCTACACAAAATAAAATATATTGTATTGATATGTAATTTAAATTTATATTATATATTTGAACTAGGAGATTGGATTGTGTGAAATCAAAGTTAAAAAATGATTTATTCAAGATGAAGATAAGTTGTCGTAATGCAATTGAAATTGATTCGAAAAAAACTTTATTTGTATATGTATTGAAGATGATATAGATTTAAAACATAAGAAATCACACACACTTTTGTTGATTTCAAAATCTTATATACATCTTACAAGGAAACCTACGTAGGTGTCCTCCCTCCGATTTAGATGAGGGGGGACACGTCTTAATATGTTGTTTTCCAGCTCATAATAAGGCACATGTATTTTTTATACGTGCCCAATCGCATGTTTAGAGAGTAAAAGACTTTTTTGAAAAAAATCGGTTTTTTTTTAATTCATGGTAAAACAGATTTAAATTATTAAAATTATTTTATTTTTCGGCATTAAATCATTTTTGGGGTATGCATTAGCATATATGCATTAACTTCGGAAAAGTATTTTGAAATCTGTAAAGCCAATTAAAAAATTAGTGTGTAGAAAAAAGGCTCATTCAGTCGGTAAAATTGACGATTCCAGCATCCCCTTAACCGTGAAATTAATTATACAACTTTATGATTTGCATTATAAGATAAATGTGTAACGAGATTGACTATAAAAGGCTAATCATTTAAGGAAATAGAGAAATATATTTTCTGCAGCGTTAGAAAATGTATTTTATATTAATAGTAAATAGTAAAATTATTTTCTTCGATATTTTTATCTTAGTCAATACCGCTACTTTTTTTCCAAGTCTCCAGTAAGACATTTTATATATCTTTATGTCTCTTTCCGTGACTATATACTATTCTCGAAACTTTACTTATTCCCTTTCCTTTTAAGGAAATATTTCCAAATTAAATTTCTTCTCTCCGACATCGCCATTGCTTCTGTAGTCTTGTTTAAAGAAGGGGATTTAACGCGCGCGCAAACCGGAAGATGAATGCACGGACGAGTTGCCGTTGAGTGACGGAACTCGGCGTAATTGGCTCGGGGGCGATAACTGACAACGGAATTCGCCGTAGCGGTTATCCCGGCTCACGCCGAGCGATTACATCGCGCGAACGAATCGCCCGCCGACAGATACCGGAAACTTTCAATTCGCTCCCGACCGCGTCATCAGCCGTGTAACCTCGTTAGTGTTGGTCAGGTTCTGTATTTACCTTGAGAATAGCGCAAATTCTCTCTCTCTCTCTTTCTCCTCTCTCCTCTTTCGGCGGGACAGCGAGTTCAGCCTGCAGCTGCCGCAACTTTAGCGTTTGCGTCGCGTCAAGTCAGGTGCGTCAGTCAAGATTACACAGAGTGTGTGTAATCCGTTTTACAATGAATACGTGGCACGTTGTGGAATGGACAACGTCTACATAACCGGAGGGCCAAATAATATCTCAAAGTAGAAAAGGAAACATCATAAATTCCTCCAGTAAACAAAGGATTAGTTTTTAATAAAGCGTTATATTCAGAAAATTATTAAGAAATTTTATAATGTATATAAACATTAAATCTACTAGGTATTAGATACATGCAAGAAAGATTAATATAAAAATATTTCTAAATGTAAAAAAATGAGAAATGAGTTTCCAATTAGAAGGAGAGAAAGTGTCATAGCTAAAATATTTTTAAATTCTTTTCACCCTACCCTTCCTTCCATGCCAAGTGTTATAAATTTATTATTCATATTTTACACACAATACGCAATACGTATTGCGTATAAAATGTACATTTTATGCAAATTTATCCAGAAGGAGAGAAAGATGAATTATCAACGAAGCTGTCCGTGACCGTATGCTGACGACAGTTCCCACGGAACAATGGGAAACGAAACCGTCGAGAATCACTCTAATCCTCGTAAAGGGATTCCCGTGTGCGTATATATATGTATATATATATATATGTGTGTATATATATCTCCGTCCTTTCACGTAATCTGAGCTTAACTAAAGTCAGTCTTAAACTTGCTCGCGGTAATAGTCTTCGCTGTTAATCGAAGCTCCGCTCTCGGCGTCCCGCTCCCGGAAGTTGCTCTGGACGACGGCATGCGCACGGGGCGATTTTGTCGTCGTTACCTCGTCGGACTTCGCCGTTGACCCCAAAGCACGACGCAAAGGCTCGATTAGGGCGTTATCCAGTGCGGCATGAATATCAAACTTGGGCTGGGAGTGCCGGCACCGTTCTGTTCCGTTCCGTTCCGTTTACGTAACTTCAGCCGAGAGCGGCGCGCAACGTCTCACCTTCGACCTCAAGCGTCTTCGCTGGGAAACCGATACCATCTTACTACGATTACTGTGTTAATAAACGAATGCTCCCTTGGCGTATCGATAACATCGAGGCATACATTATTTTTGAATAAAACGTTCAAAATTGAAGATCTCTAGCGAAACTTCGAGAGACGACAAATATTCTCTCGAGCCGATTTTACCCTCTTCTCTCTGCTATGGAATTATAATATATCCAGAAAAGATGGAAATGTGAAGATAGCTTTTTCACTTGCTTTTACTTGCCCATATATTTGCATGTTACAACTAACTTTAAATACGCCTCGTGGAAGGTTGCTTAATCGCCCTCGGCCATCACTCGCCCAGCAACGCGTCATCCCTTGTCTGGCCGCACAGGGTCTCAACCTAGGCTGAGTTGAATTCTACACTCGCTCGTTTATTCGTATCGGTAAAACGAGGTTTCGCGCGAAAATGGATGCAGGGCGTAAGTTTGGCAGCTCATTTTATTCTGTCCGCAAACGCAACCCGTCGGCGCGGCGCAACGCACGGACGAAGAGAGATGTTTCCCGGACGTTCCCGGACGGTTAGTCGGTGTGGTGCGGTATGAATACGTATAAGGGTGTACTAAAGTTGGCGCCGGGATGCTATAATGCGTCATAACGGGACCGGCACGCACACACGGGCTCGCGCTCGTCCTAAACACGAGGAAATGCAGTACCGCCGTAACTTCAACTCGCGCCACCCATACATTCGCGTTGCATATAATTTACATAATGAGCATCCATCTGCCTGGAAACGTTGGCTTGAAAGGGGTCGGACGAAAGTTAAACGCGTCTGTACCCTTCGTCCGATGTAATTCCCAATGTTGCTCGATCCGTTCCGTTTGTGCATATCGGATACGCCAGGCTCGTTCAACGTATTTAATGAAATCTGAGCCGAGCATACACGAAACGCCTCTTCTCGAATCTATTTTTTGATTCAGATTGAGAGAATTGTTCTATCAACATTGGGAAAAACCGTTGTTATTTAATACCTACGTAATATCGAATTGCTGTCGAATTATTATTATCCAAAGATATATTTTTTTAACGACTGGTGATTTCATTATTGCGCTATTTTTACGAAAATTTAGCTTCAAATGTTGAGCTAAAAATTTTTAAAACAAATGTCTGTTAACACTTTGCACGAAATATTTAACAGGTCGTCTAAAAATTGACACATCTTTAATTCACACTACAAGCATCGTATATTTTGCGCACAGTTTGTGTTGGTGTTGCAGAATTATATAACGCGGATCAGTCGTCGTACCGGTCGTGGCACTTTGCGATCGATAGGCAAACAAATCTGAGTTGCGACGAACAACGTCGCCGTATGCGTTACCTTCGTTTACACTGGCTTTCCAATCTGTCGGGCTGTTCGCAATTTTCCATCGAAGAGTTGGCGTATTTCGTTTACATTCGCGGGACGCGGGACATAAGCTCGTTTCCACCTAAAAGGGACCCGGACCCTCCAGCACACGATATGAATACGTATAAGGCAATATTAAGCTTCGCATAGGGCTATCCACCGCGATACATATATCCTTTCTGCCTCAACGAAGTGAATAGGATATACGTATATACCGTACACGCAAGGCTGATCATACAAATCTTTTTTCCCTTGCTGCGTATTCTCCCTTCTTTCGCATCTTTTTTTAATGTATGAATAGACAGGCTCAATGTTTCATCTTACATCTAAATTACATTTTCGGGTTTAAGATTTTAAAAATATATTTAGAGATGAAATACATACATGTATGTACATAACGAGAAAACTCAACATTTAGAGAAGAATAAAGATTTTTACATCTAAACTTTTCAATATTAAAATTTGTTAAATTTCTAAGAAACAATTTTTCATCAATGTTGAGAGAAATTTATAAAGAAACAGTAATATCTATCATTATTTATTCAATTGATATACTCTTACTCCTAAAATTGATATACTCTCACTCCTAAAATATTTGTGAGAAGAAGCGACATAAAATATAGACTCGGTATGCATATTCGATAGGAATTCGCAAATATGCAACTCAAAATATTTGTATATTACTTTGGTCAATGTAAAGGCCTTTCATTCTTTCGTAAAAAAGTTTATTCATTACAATTTTATTTGTAACATTATGTAAGCTTAAAAGTCTGTTAAATTCCACTTCAAGTTAATTCAACAAGAATACAATAATATTTTTATCGTTTCACCTACTTTAGAAATGCAGGCTCGTCTCTGACCCTCTTTATTCTGAATCACTAAAATGTCGTAAAAATAACTGTAGGTACTCCGACACTTCCATTCAAAAATATTCGTTTCCTGAACGGTGAAAGAGAGAAAATAACGTGTTAGAAGTAAAACAGCCCGCGATATGCACGCGCGTTGCGCGAATACTTAAGCACATACGCGCAGAACGATGGGTTTATGCATATAACGTCGACGCGTACATTTGGCCGGTGCACAGTCGAGGGTTTTAGCATGCGAAGCAGACCGGCCTTTAATGCTGAAATATCGCTAGAACGTCGCAATGTTGCCCCGTCATCGTTGTCGTCGTCGTCGTCGTCGTTGTCGTCGTTGTCGTCGTTGTCGTCGTTGTCGTCTTGTCGCACGATATTTCGGGACCCGAGTGCGCAAAACCCTTAACCGCACGCTCAAATCTACCGCTCCGCTGCCATGCTGCTTTGTTGCATATGTATACGTGAAGTTACAGCTATAATTGTTAAGTAACTAGTAGAAGAGGTTCAACGCTTTAATATTATACAACGGCCATTATTTTCTCTGAAAAGTATTTACCAATTTAGGAGCGAAGCCATCGGCAATATTAAATTGAATACGTAGATATGGATTACATATCACATAGATGGAAGATTGATAATCCCATCGACATAGTTGAATACCTTACGTGGCTAATCGATGTCTGCTTAAGCGAGAGCAAACGTCTCGAGCTTGAGTGTTAGCCGAACGGCAAAACAACGAGTCGCCGAGGCGGAAAGCGGGCGGAAAGGAAGTTTCGAGGGCATCTGGAAGCTTCTAGTTAGTACTCGGAAAAACAAGCCGGCTGTCGTCAGGAAAAGGGGATTAAGAGGGTTCTGAGCCGGCAGCTGGCAACGAACGCTCGCGCCAATTCCTCGGGACAGGGGTTACTCCGTAGTCGTATTATTCAGGCAGCACGTCGACTTCGACGAGCCAAGAAAGAGAATCCGCCGCCGCCGCCGCCGCCGCTGTCGTGATTTATCGTCCATTATTACCGGTATTTTGCGAATCACGTGCGCCTACGTGGCTCGGAAGGGAAAAATGCGAATCACAGCGAGCGAACCTGGCGTACAATTAATTCATCGATTAAAAATTAATATGTTTAAATTCTCAACATTTTATTATTATTATTATTATTTTCCATAAAACTCTGTAGTGGTAGAGTAAAATGGGATTTTTAAACAGCCCCTGAAATGATTATTTCTAAGCTCTTTTTCGCAAAGATAAGAGGATTTATTATTGTCATCGTTTTATGGAACAAGATCTTTTGAACTGATTTCTTGATCAAAACAATCACCATTGGCTTCAGAATATTCTCTCTGTCATCCGGAAGAAATGGAGCCAGAAAAAGAAGCTTTCCAATCCTGCGTTTAAAGAGAAACTCGAGTAACTTTATTCGAATATTCTTTATAACGGAATTCGACAGCGAAACCATAAATTTTCTGCGACGATCGAATACATCTTATAACTTGGATCATGAGCACCGTCGTGCAACAGGGATCGAGGGGATCGAGTGGGCGAGGGGCAGTGGAGCTTTCGGCTAAAGTCGAAGAAAGTCGTAAAGCGCTTAGAGGTAAAAATCCATCTTGCTGCGGGATAAAGTCCGCGCAATAACTTTGGACGAAAAAATTTCTGCCGATCGCAGGGATGAAACCCCAAAGTTGTCGGACGATAAGTAGCGGCGGCCAAAGTTCGCTCAATTTCCTACAGTTTTCATTAGTGAGCGAATCGTATTTCACTCTCTCCCCCTCCCCCTCCTCCTTTGCACTTCTATCATCTCCTTTTTCTCTCTCATTAACGTCTTGGGCTACTCTACAATTTCCTCGACTAGACAATAAGCACAGCTGTGAAAAGAAAGAGGTATGAGGATGAGGAGAAACATCGCTCTCCCCTTCCGCTCCTCCCCACTCGATCCGGCTTTTCATCAAATCCAATTTAAGAACTACCCTGATCTTCTCATCATTTTTTCTTATTTATTTTTAAGTAGTGAAGAGTCGGCATACATCTTTCTTTAAGATTGCAGCTAATACATATAAAATAAAATGTGCAAAATGTTGAGAGCTATAAATATAGTATCTTTCTCCTTTTTTTAGTATAAAAACGCAACTTCCGAAAAGGAAGAGCACAGAATTTCCACCTCCCCCCCCCGATTGAGTATTTAACTACTAAATTAATTATAACAATAAACCACTCATAAAGCTTTAACTATTTTTGTACTTATTAATTCAATGTAAAGTTATTTTAAAAAATAAACCCGGAAATACCTCTCTACTAAAAGCAAATATTATTTCTTTTAGATAACTACAATATTGCATTGTATAAATAATATTTTATCATTTTATTTTTTATATTTCTGGTATACATTTTACTGGTATTTATTTACTTAATGTATTTTTGTTTTATGTCAACTCTTTTATTTTCCAATCGTATATAACAACGACGAGACCTCTCGTGTAATAAACCCGTATCGACAATGTTTAATATTGTCGGTAATTCCATCGAGAATCTCTGTCGATAAGGTTTTTTGAGGAATGGGAATTAATAAAACATAATGGTATTGAGAGACAAAAAAAGAGAGAAAAATGCATCTTTACAAGTTGCATATATTCTGCCAATTTAAACAGCTCGTAGCTCATAGTTTATACAGCTCACAGAGCTGTAGAAAAATATTATTTCATGTATATGTCGATTATTTCTAATGTTATTCCATTATTATTTAATGGAATACTTTTATAATTCACGAATTATATAATATTAATGAATATCCAATAAGAATAAAATTATTAGATCCTCCAAGATCTATCTTTCTCAGCGTCAAGTTATTAGCAAATCCGTTAAACTATATTTGTCTTATACAGCTTAGGACATGGTTCCACGTCATTCACCGATTTCCGATAAGTTTCCCAGACTTTCCGATTGTTGAAACAGACAGTTCCACCGCCTCGTATGTATTGAGTATCCTGGAGGACAAGAAAAAATCAATTTTATGCTTTCCTATTAAATTTTCCTATTAGATCAGCTTTGAAGATATAAAAGAAATGTTGAAAACTGTTAAACTAAATATATCTGTTTCTGAAGAAAAAACATAATCGGTTTAATTAATTCCTCAATTAAATAGAAAGAAGTGCCGTTTTCAGACTAGATCTTGTCAGCCTAATAATTTATATTACTTAAGTGAAATATTCATATAGGTTCAGTTTCACGTACTATTATTTTATTCTTCTTGACGCTTCATTTAATAATTTTTTTCCTTTATTAATTTTACCAATTCTAGTTTATAACTTCCTTTTTGTTTAAAAATCTTAAAAGATGCACTTACCGCTCGGTTGATATCACCAATGCAAGTCCAAGTTTTGTTACCTTTACCTTCAACAGCCACCGCCCACTTGGAGTGGTCGCGGCTGCTCGTAAAACCAATGTCAACCGACTCCAAATTAATGGATATGATGTTGTATACTCTACAAAAATGACGAAAATTTAATTAAATGAGATATATAGTTTAATTAAAATTTACTATGAAATGATCAGAACGAAAAAGATGTGTTATTACTTCACTTGTTCGCAGTCCGATGGTAATCTACCCCGTCCGTTCAACCACGTTTCAGCAAATAAATCGGTTTTCAATGTCGGCGCAACAAATTCATCATACAAGTCTATAAATTAACACATTATTTAAGAAATATGTTAGTAATTTACAGAACTTTGTAAAAAATAAATTAATTATATATAAGATGAAGAGATATATTTCTTCGATTTGTAAAATTTAAATCTTAAAATATTCACTCGTAAAATAAACAATTTAAATTGAAAGTAGAGATTTTCATAGACACTCCAATGCTCCTTATTTTAAAGATATTGCTCATGGAGTATCTTAAAGTATTATGTTACGAAATATATATCTTGTACTAAATATGTAAAAAGTATGTAATACGTATAAAAAATTTTGCTAAGAATATTACATTTATTGTATTAAAGATATTCTGAGTTTTACTTTGAAACTATCACTTCTAATTATTTTACGCAATATATCGATGCACAAAAATGACAGGGATGTTTACCTTTCTGCCATTTGTCGCTCTTGGCAAACGATATGAATTCGACGCCACCAGATGATTTTAACAATGTTACGTTATTGAAGGGTGCTTGTCTGATACGCTTCTGATTAGCCGCGTCCGTCAGTACCGGAAACGTTGCGGCAAACGTGGCGGGGATGTTTCTTCTATATACTATTATTTGATTGTACATCATCTGATGTCCGATCAAATTGAATTGATCGTCGTTCACGGAAATGCATAGAAAACTCTGTCCATAATTCATCCCGGATTTCGGGTAATTATATTCAGATCGGTTTCCCGGAATCGAATTTTCGTCCACGTGTCCCTGAGAATATTTTAATTTAAAATTTATCCGTCTAAAGATAACTTAAGATGTTATGATAAGTGACTGTCGAATGAACTCGAGTAGAAAGTTTTTTTCAATTATTAAATTAATGATTACAACGAAAATGTTAAAGAGAGGAGAATGACTGACAATTTGAACCAACGTTAGAAAATTGTTGAAAAAGCACCTTTAAAAAAAACAATAATAATTTTGCTATCGAATGATTGTTCTGATTCATTTATCTGACGATTTTGTCTAAAATTATCAATAATCGAACATTTGTGGAGAAAATACTGATTACAAACAAAAAGAAATTATCTATATTGATATATATATATACCCGTCTTGTATCGTTGCCGCTATTGGGTAGAGGTGGAAATTTCGGAACGCTATGTATTAACCAGAAACCTTGTTGTTTGTTCGCTATTACAACTCCTTTCGCATGACCATATTTTCCATTGCTAGGTCTATTAGGCGGATCGTCGTTATACATGAACCAGAAAGCCTTTGATGCCTCTGACTAAACATGTACAAGCATGCAAATAAGAATTATATATACACTTTAAAGAATAGTAATTAAAAACTTTGTATTAGAAATTTTACATTTTAATAACTTCCGGAAAGGAAAATTCTCCAAAATACATTAATTGTAATGAGTTAAAAATTAAATCAGATAGAGAAATTATTTTACAATTAAGATTGATTTAATAGAAAAAAAAAGTTAAATTTCATCATTCATTACGCAGCAAGTAGTGGAACTGACGGTTGGTGTCAGCGTAAATAATTTATGTGCCAAACACACTTGAATAAATAAATTACGTTCTCATTTGCTCTTACGTCATTGTATAAAGGCGCTAAAGTATTCCCCGGTATAGAATTCTTCGCGCTGATTTTTTTCGTGGATAACTGCCAACCTTTATCGACGGTATCGCTGGTCATATATAAGTATGCTAATCCATTTCTAACTATTGGATTGCTGCTTTCTTGTACCTTCGGTAACTTGTAAAGTACATACCTGAAATTGTATTGCAGTAATTATTGATAATTTATTGGATTATCGGATGACGGAAACACGAGACAGTTGCATGATAAATGCAACATTGTAACATTAGTAAGACTGGCGGTATAGAGAAGCATTACAAACTAATTATTTCATATTTATGAATTTAAATTGTGTTAAATAATATAATTATTATTGGAATCATTACAAGTAATGATTGTTCGCATTATCACTGAAATACATTCGTAATTTTTCTTAATAAAATTTAAAATTTTGAAAATGAATAGAATTAATTCAAACTTAATTATTAAAGTAAGTAAATTCGTATTATAATTAATATGAATTGTATATATATTCATGTTATACTTTTTTATTTATAAATCTAAAACGATTTTTTTTTACAAATTACAATAACTTGAGATAATTGATCTTATTTTTAAAAAATTATTAAAATTCATAGAAGTTATTACAATTTGTAATCAACAAAGAAAATATAAGTTTTAACATGATATATTAAAAACTCACCAATCGACGACTTTATTGTTCTCATCTTTACATCGAGGATTTGCCGCGTTACACGCAAATAACAAAATGCTTAAGCACAACAATGAAAACATCATTAAATGGTATTATCCAAACTAGGCGAAAATCCGTAGCGACCGCCGGAGCACACTGAATCACAGTCTGCTGCTCTCTGAATCAACGAGCATTTATGATACAAAGTAATATTAATTAAAATGCATTAATCAACAAGCACACATTTTTACCATCCTTGTACATACCTCTATACTTGCCGACTATATCATATCAACAAATTGCAGAGCAAAAGCTGCATCGTGCTGACGTTCGGTCTGAATTACGTTCAACTCATCGAAGCGAATGTCGCAGATTCCAAGCGGAACACGTGCGAATTTATATGTAAATTACAGTTACAATAATATTGACATTTGCCGTAAAAATAATGCCTCTTTAATCATCGTTGTTATTATCATTCCATATGTGTTTGCTCAGCAATAAAAAATACAGCTGTAAGAAATATACATGTGTAGAGTGCTCGAAATAATAAATTGCTGTTTCTTGTCAAACCAACTTGTTCAAGTAATTTATCTGCAATAAAAATCTCGAAGTTGCAAAAGGAATTGTGAAGAAACGTAACGTCCAATTAAATTTGGATGAAAAATTGTTTTCATTTCTTCACAAGAAGCGTTGCATTGATTAAATTCGTTTGTTACATTTCTGCCTGCACAACTCTGCGTGGCGCGAACTGCAGTGCAACGACGTCGTTGTTTATCATGTACTGTGCTGTCAAGGATAATATCCATATAGCAAAAGATAATTGTCTCTCTTTTCGACTATTTTTAATGAAATAATATTTTCATTTCATAAAATAATTATTAATTAAATATTTCCAAATTTCTATAATATAATGACTACCTCATGAAAAAAGTTTTTAAAATTTAAATTGACATTTTGATAAATTGAAAAAGAAAATAGTTTCATTAATATTTTGTTATTAATGAAAATATGTGTAAATTCTTTATATTTACAAATATTCAGCTAAAAATAAGTTACATTTTCTAAATTTATTTTTGACTATTTATTTTACTAATTTTTTGATATATCACAATTTTTAACGTCCAAAATTCCGTTAAATGTCTATATATTATATACGCAATGTATGTCGTTGAATTTTTAATATTAAATTTTTCTTTTTCATTTAATTCAACAAAAATGTTTATCAGAAATCTTTGATGCTCAGTGTATTAAAAATATATAGACATTGCCATTTTTCAACTAAGATACTAAATCAACTTGAGCGTTTTGAAACAGACGATTGAAAGGAGAATTGTTTGAAGAGGACAAAGTGATACCGCCGCCTCCACACGTAGATAACGTCAGAGCGATGATGCGCATCGCCCCCGCACCGCACGCGATCTGCGCCTATATTCACACAATGACCTTTGAGAATGCAGCAGCGCCGCGTGAGAATTTTATTAATATGGAAGTGGCAAATGCGTGCGTCTAACATGTTTACCTACAATTTTTCGTACGCTCTGCCTCTTCGACTGATGATATCGACACTGTTGTTACAGTGACACAAACTACTCTCGTCACGACGTGAATGTGACGAGGACTGACGAAAGCACTGAGACTTGGATCGAGACTTGAAGACACAAGAAGGAAAAGTGACCGTAAAGGCCGCTGATGACGTCACTCCCTTTCCACGAGCACGATGCATCCATGGATGTATCACATTCTTACAGTAGAACACAAGATCTTTATCGCGATAAATGGAAAAATGTTACGCGTAAGTGAAATTATGTTAAGATTACATAAGCAGAGCAAAAAGTCAAGCCCTACATGTGTCTGTGTCTCGTGCGTATATTTGAACTTATTTAATTATTAAAAATAATATAAATAACATATTATCGATAATATATTTTATTTCTTCTTTCTAGAAGTGAATCACGAAGAAACTGGTCCTGAAAAGAAGAAAGAAAATTTAGAGAATATTAAGCAAGAAAAGTTATTGATTTGCATTATGCATTTATTACACATAGTATTTTTACAAAGTTTTATTTACATCCATCTTCGTACATATTTAATCGTACATATTTCGACTATATTTAATTTTATTGTAATATAAAACTGCATTCTAGTTTATTAATATTCTATCTTATTATTATTTATTGAGAAACGAGTGTTCGAAATTGACCGAATTTATTTAGCCTCGTTGTATTCTTTGAATTATAAAAAATAATTAAATTTCAATATCTAACATGACTTGATATTTTAATAATAAATAAGATAGCACGAGTGTATGGAAACATGCGCATTTAATTGTTTTGAACTTGATAGCGCGAACCCACACGATCGATTAAGAAATTCGAGTAATCGATTCGACTTCAAGCGCCTTCAAGTAGGAGGAAAACATCTGTCTTATGATAACTTTGACCAAATTCCGATTAACTTAATCGACGATTAACTTATCAAAAACAACATGCGTTATTTTGTTAACATAGACTAGAATGATTAATTTTTTATTATTTAATATATAATATTTAATATATAGGAAAAACGATTAGAAAACAAAATGAAAAATTTTGCTTTAAATTCAGTTGAATTTAAGTTTATCGATTCGTGCACTCTTGTAAGATAGATCACTAACTCATCGTGCACAAAAAGATACAATTATGTAATTAAAATGCATATAATTAACTCGGTATATTTAAACTTCACAGACAAATACTGAAAATTCCAGGAAAAGTATGACGTACAATACATGGAGAAGTTATCGAAATTTTGTCAAGTTAAAAAGATATATTTTATATTTTTGTATTCGTGCAAATTATTCGGTGGATGTGCAATGTCCCGAAAAAATATTTACCGAAAATTAAGAAATGGTATAATGTCCCGAAACGTCACAATCTCGAAGTTTGAGATAGATGACAATGTTCCGAAAAGCCATAATCTCGAAATTTGAAGTAAGTGACAATGTCCCGAAAAGTCATAATCCCAAAATCTAAGAAGTGTGATAATGTCCCGAAATATATATATATATATTAAAT
>VBVR01004142.1:0-15137 GCA_011638315.1 Tetramorium parvispinum
ATATATTGTATATTAAAATATGTATAAATATCTATACTTTATATGTGTACATTTTACATTTTACAATGTTAATATTTATTTCAAGTTGGCAAGTGTAATTTCTCTTTATAATAAAATTTATATCTACGCACATGCAAATTTTATATATTTAAATATATTTGTTTAGAGTTATACTATAATGTTAAAGGTTGTAATTGTAAGGTATCATATAAAAAATAATTATAAATGTATTGTAGTAAAAAAAATATTGTAAAAATTGTATTTTCCATAAGAAATTTGTACAAAATTGTAAAATAGTTTATTCTTGTAAACTTTTACAAATTTAGTATTGTAATTTTCACTAAACCTTTCATTTGATGGACTTTAATTTTTACTTCTTTATCTCTCAGAATACTATCTCTCAGTTCATCTTCAAGAACGATTGCCGTATGATTCATGAAAGAATTATTTTTCTTTGTATCATGTACATGATGTGGATCGAGTTGAATCTTGTACCAACATATTAAGGCATTTGGTAAAATTTTTTCTTTACTTATTTCGCCAAAATTTACGATTGTTTCTGTAGTTTCTGTTTCATTAATTTCTATCAGTATTCGAGCGTCAGACATAATTTCACATGAATATAAACTTGAATTTAAATCAAATATTTGGGTGATCTGTAACAAGAAAAGTAAGCATGAAAACAAAAATCAATCTCTCTAGATTAAAATTTAAAATGTAAACTTACTTTATATTTATTAATGTATTCGGCGATTATGTAATTTGTACTTTTATTTATATTATCTTGCATATGTAGATCATCTTCGCTGTCCGAACTCTGAAAAAAAAATTATTCTTTATTTTACTATTATTAAGTAGACAAATTTTATAAAATTCATTTTTAACAATCATACTTTCTCATAAGATTATCTTTTATTTAAATAATTAAATTAAATATTAAATTAATTAATTAATAAAAATGTTACATTACTATACCGTATCAATAGAAATATTGAATGAATATGATCTTTGAAGATTTGCATCTTGCACCGAAACCATATTTGGTAAATCTTCCGAGTACACTAATTGTCCCATAAGGAAAATTTTTTCTGGCAACAACACACCGTTTGCTTTAAGTAAATTCCTGAAATAATGGATGATTGAACAAATTTTAATACTACATGAGCATGCAATAGATAAATATTATATATGTAATATAGTACCTAGAAATTTCATAACAACTATCTTGATCATCTTTCAATTCACCTTTAATATCAAAGTTATGAATAAATATAGAATCTAGAGAATATGGAATTTCCTCATAGTTTGATATCATTTGCACTTTCCTTTGCAGTCCACTATCACGGGCTATTTGTTCAATCAGAACATGTAGCATTGGATTGTCAGTTTTGCAATATAAAATTTCACTATTTTTACATTCCTTTAAAAGAGTTAACCCGTAGATTGGGAAAGGCGAAGTATCCAAAATATATTTCATTTTTCTATTCTCTTGAGATCTACCGATTTCTGTAAGCAGTTTAACGTAATCGAAGTCATTCAGGAAGGTAATGACTTCTTTTGGCAAGTGATACAAAGTTGTACATTTTTCACTGGATCGCGCATTATTCGCGCTGTAAGAACATTTTAGTTTGCCCTTTGAAGTTTCTGCTTTTATCGTCAAGATGTCACCTTCGTAACATATGGTTGGCATCGTCGGGAAAACAGCAAATTGCCAACAAGATTTTCCATCCGAGGAATCCAGAGAGATTTCCTCGTCCAGATGTAACTTAAACCAAGTGATTAAACCATCTATAATACCATCGTATCTACATTTTGTTTGCAGCATCTGCTTTATTCCATCCTTACAGAATTCGTGCAAGTCTTCCAAATTGTTAAAATTTACATTAAAGAGCATTTGCGGCTCTGTGACGTAATTAATTTGAACTTTCTCCAGGTTTTCTGTATCGTAATACTCATCATCTGACAGTATCGATACGTTGTCAAAGTTTAAAGGACAGTGACATTTTACTTTGTCAAACACTACCGACGATCTGTATCTAATATATTCACATTCAATGGCTGCCGTGTAAACTGTCGCGCCCATAGGTATTACCATACCATTTAAATCTAAAATGTTCATGTGCACGTTAATCATAGACGGTATTACAAGCTCTCCAAATAAGCCAGCATCAAACGTTTCAGTCACTATTAATTTTACTCTAAAATTACAGATAAGTAGTTTTAGTACCAAAGCATAATATTGTAACAATTGATTAATTTTTTATGATATATAGATATTGTACTCTGCATATGCATGTATACACACAACGCACAAACCTTTCTGGAATATCCTCAGGTACTTTAAGATCAAACGATAATTTAGGTATTAATTTTATGTCAGTTGCACTGTTAGCTTCAAACACTTCCTTTGCAATCAGCGTCATTGGTTCAGAGTATTCGCACGCATAAACCTTTGTTGCCCCAGCATCTTTTGCATAAAGACTCAAGAGACCTGTTCCAGTCCCTACGTCCAACACTGTATTGTAGCCCTGGCTGACTCTCTTGCGTATGACCTGCTCGAAAGCATTGTTTCTCTGCTTGTCATTGAGCATTGTGAAATGCCATCTGTCCACTGCCATACTATATGCATTTTGCAAATTTCGTTCTGCTGGTAGAAAGTTAACATCAACTTTCAAAGCTCTTTTTAAATAGTTTATCGCCCTTATGGGATCGTAATTCCTTTAACAAGTATATGCAGCATTCTATAAGTCTTTTAGATCAAGAATTATAAGAATTTATTGTGAAGACAATTGAAAAGTTAACGTTTATGCATAATATGGTGTGTTTACCTTAAAAAGTGTGCCGCAAAATTATTCAACATACGAGGGTTTGTTGGATAAATACTCAAAGAAGATTTGTAACAGCTTACAATGTCTGAAAACTTGTTCTCTTTTGCTAACTGCATTCCCCATTCGCCTGAAAATTAAATGTCATATTATGTGAAATATACATGTTTTTGTTTCATAAATATAAACAGTACATAGATATAAATGCTATCTTACATAGCACATCTGTAAACGTTTCTTCAATCTCCGATCTCCTTGGTGACAGTTTCGCAAAGATAATGTAATATGCAAAAGCTTTTCCAACATTTCCATTCCTGTCGTATTCTCTGGCCTTTTGCAACGACTCTTCCAATATAACGTTTAACTCTGATTGCATTTTGCATCGATTAAGTTTTTCTTCACTTCGTTCACGCGAGTTTTATTACAATCGTTTTGTGACTTTAAAAAATTTTTAATTGACCGTAATCACATCGAAAAACCGATCATGTAGATAAAGATTTTTAATTAGCAATATTGCACACATACAAATACACATACGTCCAATACGAGATTAACCTAACGTTTGTTTACTTCGATCGCGAGGAAAACCGTCAACTTTCAACACGTCGCGAATGAAAAAGAGAGGCGCGTTCCTAAAGGCGTCCAATATAGGATTGTTGAATTTTATCCAATTTTGAAATATATTTCCCATCAAAAATCGAGGATTGCAAATTGAAAATTAAAATTCAGTCGATAGAAATAAAAGATTAAGATTAAAAGTTATCCAATTAATATGAAATTTAATCTTAAATTGCGTTAAATTGCAAATGCTGCAACGTTGATGCGTTCCGAAACTCATGAAAAAAGGTGTCGTAACGGCTTCTGCTTACAAGTGTGTGTTCCGTGTATAAATACACATATCTCATGCATACATGCTTTATTCAGTCACTGGGAAACACATCTGCCGCATAATCATATAGTCAAACCATATAAAGCCAACAGAAACGTCCAAACGTAATAAACCGCTTTCTTCTCGTAAAAAGAAATGTCAAAAAAAAAAAAAAAAAGAACGGTTTGACGCGCAAAAGAATTTAGTCCAAGTAACACAAAATTAAAAAATTCGTAAAAGAAATTAATTTTTTTAATAAAGTATATAACATTCATAATTATTTTTTAGTGGTCGCGACAATTATTTCCCGTCTACTTTCTACAACTTAAAGCCTCATCCAATTAGAAGATTGCAAGGAAATTAATTAAATTAGGAACCTCGCGTGTAGCACAATTTCATAGACGAAATTAATTGCTA
This sequence comes from Tetramorium parvispinum, assembly GCA_011638315.1. Taxonomy (NCBI): domain Eukaryota; kingdom Metazoa; phylum Arthropoda; class Insecta; order Hymenoptera; family Formicidae; genus Tetramorium; species Tetramorium parvispinum. Next base: position 4,111 of record VBVR01004142.1, read on the forward strand.
GAGGGAAATCGTTCTTTTTCGTCTTTGAAAGAGCAAGTAGACTGTTCGTGACGTTCAGACATTTCAGAAGATCCATTATTAAAATTAATTATTCAATCATTTGACGACGATGAAGCTCTATCGTTTTCCCCTCGAAATTTCCTCGTCTTTTTCGTCTCGCGTATAATTTATTAGATTTTATCACGGCTTTTAATCATCAGTGAGATATATATTTTTTAGCTGCCGCCTTGTCGATTCTCGAGCGAGCCTGAGTCATCCTAGCATGCAAGCAACGTAACTGTACTTATCTCATCGACAGGCACGGCCGTTACCGGCGCGAAGTGCATTCGAGCGAGACATGAGGCGGAATCAGATCATGAAACGTTCGATGCACTCGCCGGATATCGAGACAACGAATTATCTAGCACAAGGACGAGGAAACGCTGAATTATGCAGCGAAAGATTCGTTCCCTTTGCCTCAAAACGGTGAATCGCGATCATAATCATCATCCCTCCGTCAGACGGTCCCCGTGGGCGGGTTTCCGTTCTGCCAAAAAAAGGAAACGACCGGAGAGAAACGACTCGGCCATGCCACGAGAAAGATACGGCCCATATATGGTGCAATTGAGGCAAAACGACCGTTCGTGGCCCTGCCTAGCGACAGAGAAGTGGGATTCCGCCGAAATTTCGCGGAAATCCTTAGCTGCTCCCCGAGGGTTCGATTCCCTACAAACATGTCTTTGAAATCACGCTCGTAGGATCTGGAAGAAGGCGAGGATTATTCGTCTCCACGGGGAAAAAAAATAATTCGAACGGCCGTAAACGGACTAGATCGTGCCGGCGTGGAGAGAAACGGCGCTCGGGCGTGATGAGCGCTGCGGCCCGGTGGCCGGCCAATCGGCGCGCGGCACGGCGTCATCGCCGGCCAATCGGCGCGCGCTGGAACGGTCGATTCCAGCGGGTATAAATTGCGCGCAAGAGACGCGCACGCACAACAGTCGCTGCTCGCCGATCGGACGTCGTTCGTCGAATAGTTGTTAGCGGAAGCTCCATTACTTGCTTTTGCCAACTATCGGTCGCCCCGGTGGCTATTCCTCAATCTTTGCTTTGTAAAAGGACGATAAACTACCCGTAATACAAAATGGTGAGTCTCCGAGATGGATTTTCCTCGCGCGAAAACGCTCGCCTTTCGTGTCGGCGTCGCCCGTTGGCGGCCATTTTGTAACGGTTAAATGCCGGCCGGTTACCACGGTTTGCTAAATTTAGATCGCGTCGCCACGCCTTTGTCCGATATCGCGAGGATCCTTATCGCGTGCCCGATTAATTTCTGCTTATTTCCTCGCTCGCCGCTCAGAGGAAATCGTTAACCGTTACGAGTCGATTGGGCACTCGAATGTTACAGTCTACGAACATTGCGAGGCGTTGACCTCGATGAGTCGTTCTAGAAAATCAATATGCCGCTCTGACTCAGTCGCGTTCAATATTAGTCTTTTGTTACTGTTTAATAAAAGCCCGAGACGCGACGCGGTAGGTACTAATAATAATAGGCGCGCACTAATGGCCGTTTGATGAATTTCAGCGTGAGTGCATCTCAATCCACGTTGGACAAGCCGGTGTACAGATCGGTAATGCCTGCTGGGAGCTGTATTGCCTGGAACATGGCATCCAGCCGGACGGTCAGATGCCGTCCGACAAGACTATCGGAGGTGGAGATGACAGTTTCAATACCTTCTTCAGCGAGACTGGTGCCGGCAAGCACGTGCCCAGGGCTGTCTTTATCGATTTGGAACCTACTGTAGTCGGTATGTATATTTCATCCCTCGTAATTGTCTCTTTGATTTTATTGATACTTGACAAATTTTATGTAAGTTGTATAAAATTTATGTAATATAATATATAATATAAATATTTGAATGTGCTTATGCAGATGAGGTTCGCACTGGAACATACCGTCAGCTCTTCCACCCGGAACAATTGATCACTGGCAAGGAGGATGCTGCGAACAACTATGCTCGTGGTCATTACACGATTGGCAAGGAGATCGTTGATCTCGTGCTGGACCGCATTCGCAAGCTCGCGGACCAGTGTACCGGATTGCAGGGATTCCTCATCTTCCACTCGTTCGGCGGCGGCACCGGTTCGGGTTTCACGTCCCTGTTGATGGAGCGTCTGTCTGTTGACTATGGCAAGAAGTCGAAACTCGAATTCGCCATTTATCCCGCACCACAGGTTTCCACTGCCGTGGTCGAACCATACAACTCTATCCTGACGACGCACACTACTCTCGAGCATTCCGATTGCGCATTTATGGTCGACAATGAGGCGATCTACGATATTTGTCGTCGCAACCTCGACATTGAGAGGCCAACCTATACGAATCTTAATCGCCTGATCGGCCAGATCGTGTCGTCCATCACGGCCTCTCTGCGATTCGACGGCGCCTTGAATGTCGATCTGACGGAATTCCAGACCAACTTGGTGCCCTATCCGAGAATCCACTTCCCCCTCGTGACGTACGCGCCCGTTATCTCGGCCGAGAAGGCTTACCATGAGCAGCTCTCCGTCTCGGAGATCACGAACGCCTGCTTCGAGCCGGCTAACCAGATGGTCAAATGCGACCCGCGTCACGGCAAGTACATGGCCTGCTGCATGTTGTATCGTGGCGACGTCGTACCCAAGGACGTCAACGCGGCGATCGCTACCATCAAGACCAAGCGTACCATCCAGTTCGTCGATTGGTGCCCGACCGGCTTCAAAGTCGGCATCAACTATCAGCCGCCAACCGTCGTGCCCGGTGGAGATCTCGCCAAGGTCCAGCGCGCCGTCTGCATGCTGTCGAACACCACTGCCATCGCAGAGGCCTGGGCCCGTCTGGATCACAAGTTTGATCTCATGTATGCCAAGCGTGCGTTCGTCCACTGGTACGTCGGCGAGGGTATGGAAGAGGGAGAGTTCTCCGAGGCGCGCGAGGATCTTGCCGCTCTCGAGAAAGACTACGAGGAGGTTGGAATGGATTCCGCTGAGGGCGAAGGCGAAGAGGGCGCCGAAGAGTATTAAAATGCTATCATTGCTCCCCCCCCCTCCTTGACTCAAAGGCTTTGAAATATCTTCATGTGTTTTGAAATAAAGTAACTGAATCCATTTGCAACACGAATTTGCGTCTACTTAATACATCCGTCTCTTTTTCTTAAAGTAGAATTCTATTTAAAATGACTTGCGTAAAAAATTTTATTTTACCTCGAGTTTTCTAGAAAGATAGTCTCGAAAGTCAGAAAACATGTTTATTATGTAGTTGCTATCATCTCAATTCAAAATATGCATAGTGTATTTTCATATACATTTTTATATGAATAAGATGATTCTATTGAAAAAATAATTTGTATATTTTGCAATATTTCGTTTTACAATAGCAATTTATGACTAGACCTAAATACGTCCATACAAATATTCACATGATCCTTCAAATTTAATCAAAATTTGACCACAATACATTCTGTAAAAAGATAAATTATCTATCTATATTTATCCATGATCAACTGTTCAAAAAATCGTTCCAATGATTTTTAAGTATATAAATTTAAAAATTAAATCTATAATTTTAGCAACATTGATTCAATCATCGTATTCCAAGAAGAAATCTTCATCATGAGTATACTCTTCATCTTCTGAATAATAATCCAGATATTCGGCAGGAAAATCAAAATCGTCATCGTCGTCCAGTTCATCGGGTATTACACCACGATACAACATGTTGAAACATTTAGAGTCTGAATTTCGGAAGTGTAAGTAAGGCGCCTCGGGATTCAGTCGCGTGCCACACAGCCAACAGAAATATGTGCCACAGTGCGAACACGTCATCTTGTTGCAGCCATCAGATTTCTGAAACAATTTATCGAAATTTACATTAATCATTCGACACAAATCCAATTTATGCGATGAGATTGATTTCATACCTCGATTGCAGTTTTGCAGTGCGGGCAATTGTGACTATTATCGTTAATCCAATTTTCAGACATTACGTTCTCTAGCATCGTTTGAAGCTGTTTCTTACCGTAATGCTTTTCCATTTCAGCCTTCTTTTCATTACTGGCTGATTGATATTCTTTCAATAACCGTTGTTTCTCAGCTATTATTAATAAAACCAACACTTACAATTAGTATATATTATATAAAATATAAAAAATATATTAATTTTTTTGTTCAGATAAAATGATAAAAAAGCTTGTTACGCAAATTGTCAATATGATTTAGGTGCATACCTGAACTAATTTTACAGGGTTCAATCCCATGATAAACCATCTTACAACGAACACAGAATGCGTATTGACAAACGGGACATCTTGCCATATTATCATCAGGATCGCGAGTAACTGGATACTGACAGTGTCGTCTCGGACAGTAAACTATATCCATCATAGTATCTAACGTAGTACTTAACAATAAGGAGTCATACTTTGAGAACAACTCCGAACTTACCAAATCTTTTACCTGCGATAAAGCCAAATGTATTATATAATCAGCAGTGTACTCAATAATTATAACATGAAACAGTTACCTGGCCGGGCGTAGCCTCAAACTTGCAGTTTTCTTCAGGGCAATAAATATTCTGTACATTTCCCTCTTTAATCTTCACTTCGAAATAACCTCTGATGCAATCTTTACAGAAGGTGTGAGCACAAGGCAAAAACTGCGTGCAATGCTCCCCCGACTTGTCGGTGAAGCAGATATTACACGTGTAAAAATTCTTCTTGAACTCAATTTGCTTTCGCTTCTCGTTGTAGTCGATCAACCCTTGGATGGGATTCCTACCGATCGGACAGTCTAGAATGGCCCTCTTGTCCATGACACTGCTTTTCTTCGACACGCCGCTCTCTCGCGTGACTTCGCTGTTTGTACCCTGCTTGTTGGGCTCGCTCGCTTCCTTGTTCGCCTGCGAGCCTTGCAACTTTTCCAGCGTTCTCTTGTAAGACGTGTACATGCAATCCATATCTAGACGATCCTTAATCTTTAAGAAATTAAGCGTTTTGTCCTGGAGGAACTCCACCCACGTGAACAGGATCTCCTGCCTGTTGCTCTCCCACAACGAGTCGAGCTTTCTGCATAGCTTAGACAGTACTACCGGGTACAGCCAAGAGGAGCATAACATGAACCTGGGAGCTGACTTGGATGGATAATCCTCCGGCAGCGTGACGTGCAACGTCAAGGGTGGTAGGTACGATATCAGCACTTCCTGTGCCAGGTCCGTCTCGTGTCTCAGATCCTTGTACGACAAGTGACATTTTGCCGGCAGATTCACAAATATCTTGAAGGTACATTCAAACCGATTGTTCTCCTCGTGATACGAGAATTCCTCTTCAGTGTAGATGCTTTCCAACGCAGTAACCTCGTCCTTTTGTTTCTCGTAGTCCATCGACTGGAAAGCAATGCCAGTTATCACATGTTTCAAATTCCTCTTCCTGGCAACGAAGGAATCTCTTACTTACCGAATTTCGAAAGCTCGAGTCGCGTCAGGCGTGCGACGTTAAGCCTCACGATCAGTCAGTAACGCACTTTGCGATCTGGCTGTCAAAAACGGAGCATGTTGCGGACGAGGATGGGTTATGCGCTCGTCGACTCTCGGAGCAATTTCAGATTTGCCGAAAGGTTCAGGTATCGTCGCAGGTGTCACGAAACAATGGAGTCTGATTCGGCGGTCGTGAAAATGCCAGCGAGATTAAAGGGGGAAATATCGTGTATTATCTGCCTCGTGAAGCAACAACACGCAAGTGCACGCAACGAGACTTACGAGACTCGCGTTTGATCCAAGTCCACGATGACGCTGCATGTAGCGCTGCGCTACTCTCGACACTCGACTCGAGTGTTCGGATTTTGTTGCGTTTCGTTGCGTTTCGTTGCGACAAAAGGTCAACAGCATCCAAAAAAGTGTGTTATATAGAAATATTAAATAAATAATAATTTTAGTAGTATTGTATTAATTTGAAACAATAATCAAATCTTAGTCAAACATTTTAGCATTATTACGATTTTTAAAACGCAATATTACATTGAATATGTAATATACGAAAAATTCTCATAGATGAAGCAAAAAATTGGAAAAAAATTCTACTGAAAAATATTGACAAAATAATTAAATGCGAGGGAATATTATAATAGAGAGAAAGAGACGAAGATGCAAGTTCGGAGAGGAAGAAGAAAAATTGTTATTCATAAGAGTTTTTTTGTATCTACATTAAATTTTATAATTTCATTTTGATAATTTTATTTTTGTAAATTTCATTTTCATATTTATTATCGTTGAATACCTTTTCTCGAATTTTTTTTCTAATATATTTCGGTTTTCAGGTCTTCTGATCGATCCCGTCGACCTTCGAGATATCGGTCAACATCGATTCATCGATACGGCGAATATGGCGGCGCCCAGTAAATAAATATTCGCGGTATGTGTTTAATTAGTGCGGTTATGTTGCATCATGTCACGACTGCACTTATGTCGGCGTAGCAAAACATTCGAGATCGACAGGAGACCGCGGCCTCTCTGTTTATCACTGCCGCTTATCGCTCTCGCGCGCTGCTGATTCGCGAGTGCACGAGAACTAGGGCCGGTGTCTGAACGTGCGCTATGTTCAACGTTTTGACGATGAACGTCGAGGACGAGGCTTGGAAGTCGTTGCTTCCGATATGCGTGAACGCAGTGATGTCCGTGTGCGCGTACGGCTTGACCGTTCGCTTAATTCCGAGGATAAAATCCATGTTCGTCAAAGCTAACCTCTACGGGGTCGACATGAGCAAGAGGAGCGGTGGGAAAGTGTGAGTGAAACGTGGGATATCTGAATCTAAACACTGCTCGAGCCTCCCAGAAACCGAGCTGATTGACTCCACGTTTTGTATATTTCAAAATTTTAGTGTCAAAGCACGTGACTGTATCTTCAGTTTTTATCTCGTGTAGTTGATCAGTCTGCTTTCCGAGAGGCTCGTTTCAAACATTTCAATAAAGAAACATTTATTATTATATTTCTTTGTTGATCGCTACACAACGATGCTTGGCACACGATCGAATTTATTCTTGCAGACCAGAAGCAATAGGCGTTGTCACAGGATGCGTGTTTCTCATAACAATGTTCCTATTCATTCCCGTGCCGTTTACAGATTGTATATTTAGGAATGTTAACTTTCCACACGACAAGGTACGGTGACTAAGTGTCAGTCAGAACTAAGCGTAGCTAATTTTTCTTCAATTTTAGAAAGATAAATTAAGATTAGCTAATAACTTTGAAAACGGCTTACGTCTAATCTAAGAACCCAAGATATAATAATATTATAATATTGTATAATGTTACATTTAATTTAAAAATATGTATGTAAATGTATAAACAGTGTAGAGCGCGATCTTTCTATTACAGTTTGTTGAATTTCTGGCCGCGTTACTGTCCATATGTTGCATGCTGCTCTTGGGTTTTGCCGACGATGTTTTGGATCTTCGTTGGCGACATAAATTACTCCTACCTACTATAGCGTCTTTGCCATTACTGATGGTTTACTATGTTAACTTTAACTCCACGATAATCATCGTACCAAAGCCGTTGAGAGCGTGGTTTGGTTTCTCGGTAGACTTGTGGATTTTCTACTATGTATATATGGGAATGCTGGCGGTGTTTTGTACAAACGCTATAAATATATTAGCCGGGATAAATGGTTTGGAGGTTGGACAAAGTTTAGTCATCGCCATGAGTATTCTTGTCTTCAATGTTGTCGAATTATTTGGCAGTCAATGGAAGGCGCATCAATTTTCAATATACTTTATGCTGCCTTATATAGCAACTTCCCTCGCATTATTCAAATTTAATTGGTAAGTTGTGAAGAATACTGTTTCTAATATAAAATATTATCTATAGTAACGATTATTTTTGTAACAATATATATGTGGAAGAGAAATTTTTTTTTTTTTGGATAGAAGAATTTTGAATGTCTAAGCGTGTAAGTTGTATGTATAAACCATTTAACATTTATTTTCATCAACGTAATATTTTAGTGTATAAATTCAGTATAATATTACATTAGTGTACATAGAGTATTGAGTATGAGTTAATATCACAGTCGGGTGCGACCAGTACGTCAGTAGTAATCTAGTTTAGCGTAAAAATTCTCTACCAACCAGTCGTACTTCCACGTGTTATTGAGAATCGTTTCTGGCGCAAAGTAGGAATCCCTGGACTTAGAGACTCTCAGAAGACCGGTTTTCCCGTCCAGCCACAGTCCGCTAACTATTAGGTCCTCGACGAACGGCACGTCGATAGTCTTTTCGATATAAATCTCCTTGGACTGGACTTTATTGCGAAGACCGATAATAATATTCGCGGGGGCCTGGCACAGATTGCAGTACCACCCACCGTAGTGATTCAAATCTCCTATGACTAATCCTAAAATATCTCTCTCGCTGGTGTCTCCGTCCAACTGTTGTCGCAATACAAGCGAGCTGGACTGATAGGCGTTGCGCATCAAACCGACGGTGTATGCGCCGAGCGTGATCGTTGTCTTGAGCGGATGCTGCCAGAAGAAGCCGTATACCGACCATCTTAATCTAAATCCGATGGGCTGAGGCCAACCATCGTACACCTTGAGGAACATTAATGCCCTGGAGTTCAGTATCTGCTCCGGCTCCGTCGTAACGTAGATATCGTCGTCCCTTAAATTCTGCACCACACTTCTGATTTTCTCCCATACGTATCTCGATACTATCCTGGATGGTCTGCGGGACTTGGTCGCTACGTTGATGTACAGGATCTTCTTTTGCTCCCGCTGCAGCAGCCCCTTGGACAGCTTGTGCCGAAAGTTATCCTCCGCGTTGTTGAAATCGCAAATTACGAAGAGATCCACCACGTTGTAGAGTTCCTCCACTATCACCTCGGCGATCGCCGAATTGTAGTCGCTCAGAAAGAAGGTGTGAATAACGTGCCTGGCGGTCTTGCGACGTTTCAGGCTAATGTTCTGTTTCGACGCCATGATTGCCCTCCACACGACTTCCGGCTGTCCGCAGTCCAGGCCGTGCCACCCTTGATTGCAGATACATCTTTCCAAGTGCTCATTGCTTTTCATCTTACGCTGGTCCACTCCATATTTCCAGCATACAGTATGATTGTATACTTCAAACAGTCTAAATGTCTTGACATCCTTCAACGTTATCTCTCCATTGATTGTCTGGTAGATTGGTGACTTTTTACGATTGCCCTGATTTACGTGCAGTTCCTTCAATAAGAGAAAAGAAAATAATTAGTTTTAGAGTATTTTGAGTGAATGAATCGTTTTACAACGTCAATCGCATATCTGCAGCACCTGCGACGGTTCAAACTTGACGAAACTGACGGATGCGCGAGTCGTTGACGCAGTTAGCTCGGCTGGCGGTGTTGTGGCGACATAGATCATAACAATCAGAACTTGCAAGACCAACAGAGTATACAGCAACGCCAACTTCCCATCTAGACGGACCTGCATGGCACCGATCCCTGTGCTCAGACAGTTCAATTTCTCATCTTACGTTCCTGAAATCTTGCTAGCTGTCTGAGACATCTTCGTTGAGATTACAGTCTCACAAGTATCATCTGAGAACAGAATCAGTAACTTAAATTTATATTTTTATCAATTTTGATTTTTAAAAAAATCCATAATCTCTATATTATACATCTCTATTTAAAGTCCACTGTAGTTATGTGATTCGTTTTAGAATACAAGATGGAATTCTATTTATAACTTTATGTGCAATGCAGAGAGAACAATTGAAGAATCGGAATGCGTACGCGTATATCTATTGAAGTACATACACGCGTCAAAGAAGAAATTTGTCCTGAAAAACCGACCAGGATTATAGATCGTCCCAAGTGAGCTAACACAAAAAATTCATTGACCTCATTTCTCGATACAGTTTTCATATTTTTCATCATTCACACGATAATCTTTTCAGTCGTGAGAGCTAAGCGGCATCGTCGCTGATCCGCCGCACTGCAGAGAATATTAGTCGCCCACCAATTGGATTTCGCGCGAGTTAAACGTCCCGGCAGCCTCCGCTCCGCACGCGGAGCGTGTCATTGCCCACAATAATTATTACGTAATAAAAGTGTCGCTCACAATGCGGTCCAATGACGACGACGACGACGCCTTCGATGATGATCTCACCAGGACCCGCTCGTACGGTGACGTCACCGCGGCGCAACGTGCCATTTAATTTACAGTGCCCGCCGGACCTGACGGCGATTCTGACCAGATTCTGATCAGATCTCACGACGACTACAGATCGGTGACCGGCGACGTGCGACACCGCGCACACCTCTAGTCCCGTCGATAGTCGCTGCCTGACTCAGGCTGACTGGCTGTTGCGGGGGGAGAAATGGGGGGAAGGCCGCCCCCCGAGATCCAGGTGCACCTTCTGCCTCTTCCTCCCCCGGCCGGGCAACGGCGCGTACCGCGACGACGTGAAAAACCACGCCCGAGTGCCGCAGCAGCCGGCGATCCCGCCCGTTGTGCTCGCCGACGAACACACTCTCGCCGATCGCGACTATTCGCAGGGCGCACGCGTCTTACGCCGCGGCGTCTCGTCTGGCTGTATCTATGTGCCACTCCACCGCCCCGCGTTGCAATGCATGAGTAATCCGTCCTGCGGACGAGGCGGACCCGCCCATGAGTCAGAAACTGGATCATTAATCCGAGAATTAACGAGCCAGGCTCGAGGAAAAACGGTGGCAACTTTCTCAGAGAATCTCTCTTCGTAGCCAGAAACGATTTCCGAAGCCCGCATGTTTGTAGTCATCATGGTGGCCTCTTGGTCCTCCTTTACAGTCGTGAAGCAATGGCGCTCGATTTGACGATTTTTCTTCGGGGCGATGCCCCGCACATGTTTCACACATGTTTACAATTCCTCGTATTTGTATGAGAAAAATATATCTATGAAATAAATAAGATAAAGCAAGCAAAAGAGATATAATGCACGATGCAGAATGAGGATCCTTTAAATGACGTTACGATTCCCTCTGTAGTTTTTTTGCGTAAATATATATATA
>VBVR01004143.1:0-15208 GCA_011638315.1 Tetramorium parvispinum
ATCGTACCTTTTGCAGCATGTTACAAAAGAACTTCTAACTCATTAATTCGTTATTAGTGAAAGGTTTAACATGTAATAATAGGTGCCTTAAATAAAAAAAATATCAAACTAAAATTTCCAACGTTTATTTGCATTCCAAAAGGTACCAAATGTAAAATATAACCAAAAATAGCTTAAGTGGTACGCATTTGGCAACTCTCCCCTATTAACCAGAGTGTCTGGTAAAAAATGAACGATCCATACTTTTGATTAAGTTAACAGTAGCTTGATAAGTTTAGTAATGCGTTTCTGGTGAGGACAAGCAAACAAGTTTAGTTATACATGTGCTGGTGTAACCAGATAGATACGATTGCATTCTGGTGAGAGCAACGAAATGTTCTACTTGTGTATTAGAATATTGAATTACAATAATTAGAAATTATGTTCAATTTTATCAAATATACATATTACGTTCATCTAACTATGCTATATAGTCATAATAACTAGACACTTGGATTTTATAACTGGATCAACAGTAATCAAACATCGATCGTTATTAGAACTAAATGTTCTGGTTGGTTACTAGAATATTTCATTGTAATAATTAGAAATTCAATTCAGTCCAACCAAATTTTGTTGAATCAAACATGTGATGTGGAGGTAATAAATTCCCTGTTACACAGTTTATAATTCAGGTATAACTGAAGGCGAATTTTATTTTTTTACAAATGTGACTAATTTATGGCAAGCTCAGACAAGTGTATCACGGTATCTTAAATATGTCCCGTTGCAAAGTTTCAGGAACCTTGAAAGTTAAACCTCGCTCACGGGCGAGGATGGGAACGCATCTTAAGATTTCCACATGACCCTGATTCGTCGATCTTTCAAGAGGTTTATCCTCCGGTAGCGTGCTCGGCAATTGCATATTAAATGCACCCGTATTCGCGCCCGTTATCCCTGTCTGCTACCCTCACCTCCATTGCTCGTGTTCTCGCCTCTCTAGAATAGGGTCATGAAATATGACCGCGCCATAAGAGAACCGCCGGCACGAAAATACTATCGCTTTCCAATAATACGTTAGAGAACGACGGAAAAAGAGGGAGGAGGGGGATTGCACAAGGGAGAACAGAGAGACTGTTGCGAAAGAAGAGCGATGGAGGAGAGGAAGTAAGAATGAACGTAGGCGAACATGGGAGAAAGAGGATAGGGAGAAAGAGGGGAGAATGAGAAGAGGAGTGGAAATAAGCGCTATTCGAAGAAACTGAAAATATCGTCCGTTTTGCGGCACTCGCTCGGCCATATGGTGACCGGCATATATCATATTAGAAGCCAATTTTTAACTTGGTGGGGGCACATTTCACACGATAGTGGCGGTTATAACCATTCGCTGCTAAAAATCCAATGAATTGATGGGAGGGATGGGGACACAGAGGGGGGGGGGACAGGAGGCCCGATCGTTCATGGGGCAAAAAGAAGTCGGACGAACGGTGCGCCCACTGACTTTCTCGGCTTGCCTGACCAAAGGGAAACGACCGCAATATCTTAGGGTCGTAAGTACACACGGAGTCCACAGCAAAGACCTCGTCGGTCCTCATAAATCTTACGAGGCCGAGCCCCTCCGCGATTTCCCTTTCTTCTTCTGTTTTTTTCTCTTTTTTTTACACGTCCTCACTCGTTTCGCCGTGCGAATGTTCTAAATATTGTTTCTGAAGAATATGAAAAAGTATGTGTAAAGAGATTTCGGAATAATAAAATTCGAGGGACACATGGCTCCCCGATTTTGACCATAATTAAAAAATCATAATACAGTAATGATAATACATACTGCATAAGTTCAATGAAGTTTAGCCAACATTCCTCTAAATCTATTAAGAAGTTGAGATATAGTCTTATATATATATATTGCACTCGACAAGGATTGAAATTCTGGTATATAGTCTGTAAACTATGGCAATTGTAGATAGCATTTGAAGGAAAGTACATATAACCTAAGTGCATATAACTATTGGTGTGGCTACATCTCAGTACTATCCCTACCTAGGATCATCATCATTACATCACATTGCGATCGTGATGAGATACTTTAGTGAAAGGAATTAATATTTTAGAGCTAAATGGTTCGTTCAATTTATTTTCCAATTTAACTTTTAAATTTTTTCATTTTCCTGTATGACTCTCTCTATAATTTCTTCAAATACTGTTTTATAGTTTGTAAAAAATATGTTAATAGAAAAATAATATGTTCTTGCTAATACCTAAATTATACAGCAAAACAGTTTCTTATAATGCGAGATACTTCATTCTTTTAAACTTATAAATAATTAACTACAAATCCAAATTTGTTGCACGCGATCGTGGAAGATAGCAGGTCGTGGAAGTGAGGCAATAGATTGAAAGCTTGTAACTTGTGAAACAAAACGCATTCTGTCCCATCGAATGCTGTCTAATCTAATTTAGCAACCAATACGTGGGATTTTCGCGAAATACAAGCGATTCAATATAAAAGCTACGTGAAGCAAACAAGATTCCGTGCAGGAACACGACTTGATCAGCCAATCCTCCAAGCCAATATTGGCGTTGCGTCGACAACCCTATCCCTTTCCAGCTAAATTCGCCCAATCATAGAATCCGATATTGATGCTAACGTATGAATTCTTATTTATATTTTACTTATACATCATACGATATTACATAAACGCGGAAACCTTCTCATATCTCAACTTGTATGTACCATTCTCCATTTTGCGATAAATAAGTCATACAACGAGTGATAATAAGTCACTATAAAAAATAATCACAAGTTACCATTATAACGTTACAACACATTTCAATCTTTATGTAAAACATAATCATGTTATATATAACGCAGTTTTACTTATCTATTCACAGGTGTGTAAAGAATAACGGGATGACAGTGGATCGATAATCCGCCGACTTGCAACTTCCATTCTTTATTTTATCTTTACGAAATTAATACGTAATAATTCATGATCTAAAGAAGATTTTCTTCCACTCTTATCTTTTATGTTTATTATTAGGGCTTTTAAGAACATATTTTAATTTTTTCTCAACCAATCCTTTAAACGAAAAAAAAATATAGATAAGAATGGTGTTTACATCCGAAAATAAAGATAAGATACTTTCATCGTCTTTAAAAATTATGCAGTAAAATTAGAGGGTGAGATAAATTAGTCTGCAATACTCGTTTACTTAAGTCAATTAAAAATATTCATAATCGATACGTTATCGGTGTTGACAATAATATTTGACGCGTTAGCTCCTTTTTTGATAAAGGCCGAATACTAAAAAGCGTCATTTCGCATGGAGGCGTTAGGAATAAACATAAATAAATATTATATTTGGCACGTGGTGCACATATGATATTGTGCAGCAAAGAGCTCGTTAATCTTCACTAGATGCGTCCCTCTAATGACGGGAATCCCTCTGTTATCTCGTTGGCCTCCCCATGAGCGCACTCAGTCTCAAATTAACCATAATGAAATAACGATCTCACGTTCCCGCCGTCAAGAGGATCCTGACAAAACGGTCTCGACGCCCTGTTATCTTAGACGAGAATGGTACCGTGATTTCGTGCTATTACAAGAGGAGTGAGAACGCGCCTCTACATTTCGAAGATTTCTTCTTTAATTATCTCACTTTATTACTATGCTAGGTAATAATAATAGTATGCCCGGTAAGTCGCGTAATCGTCACCAGTGAAACGGCCGGCGTGGCGCGTTAACGCGATGCTCCGAATATTCCGCGCGCATATCTTGACGTCTTCTTCCCTTGTCGTTCTCCCGCGAGCCCACGTATTGTATAAGTGTAGCAAGAGAATGTATCGCGAAGTTTGGCAGTTCCATAAATCGCGCTTAGCCCGCTGTAAATTCGTTTTAACGATATCACGCACGGTGTGAAACGCACGTGAACCGTCTCCAAGTGTCAATCAGCTGTAACATCCGGCGAAAACACTCCCGCACTTGGAGCGTAATCGAGATACGATACGTCTATCGCTCGTTGCATGCATTACAAAAGATGCGAGATGCAGGATCAGAGTGAAAAGCGCTGCTCTCGGCCGTGCATCTACCTGCATAACCGTAGCGTACAGGGAGAACGGCTGCACATAAATTTCGTGCTGGCCCTGGGCAGCACGCTGAATCTCCCTCCCCCCCCCTTGTAAACTCAGATTTACTACCGAAATCTGGTAGAAGTCTAACGTGTATATCCGCTTGTGCATCGCACAAATCGGGCTCTCGATGAACACGCGAGTACGCGGCGGGCGCACGCGCCCGGCAGTTATGACTTATTATCAGCGGAAGCTTCGAGTTTTTTAGTTAAACGGTTACCTTGTTACGCAAGGTTACCTTGTTATCTATGCTGCATATTTCTTGCATATATATTCATTACGCGGATAACATGGTGCTATGAGCTCAACGGCTAAGTCTTAATTTTTAAGCCCCGTTTTATCTCCCACATTTAGCGCGACGAACTAAGAAAATTTGCTCTATCGCGACCATTTAACGACTTATTTATCTTCTGTAGAATACGAACGTACATTTTAACAAAGATTAATGTAAACCTTTATCACTTAGCGCGAAGAACTTGGATGTGCATTGAATCTAAAATGACCAATGAATGGATGATGGGTGCTGTAGTTATTAATTGTACAACTAAAATAGATTTGCGGAATTGTATGATTTATAATTCAGTTCTTATTAAATTAATTTTAAAAGTGCCTGGCTTAAATTTTCAAATAAATCTTATGTGAAATACAGAATTACAATATTCAAGCATTTAAAGTAATAGAAAAATAGAGAAAATAGAAGAATATATTAAAAAACATTAAGTTGTTCATTTAAATATATTTCTTGTAATATCAATACATTTCTTTTTGAGTTAATTTTTTTAATGCATTATACAAATCAAGATATAAAAAAATGAAGTATATATTTAATAATTTTAATACAAAAATTACTATAAACAGAAACATTTTTGGCTTAAAATAGTAATTCAAATCTTTCTTTAAATCTTTAATTCATATAATTCCAATTCAAATTTTTTCAATTAAATAATAGTGAACAAAGAGCACTTTATGGTAATTGGAGCTCATGCACGTGCCAGAGAGAATTAATCAGGTCGAAGCGTACTCAATAGTTCGTCAAGTTCTGTCTTTGATCGTTCAACATTGCCGGACAGGACTTGTTCCACCATTTACTTTCATCGAGAAGCTATAAACTCATGATTGCACTCTCCTTGACACGACCCCGATTGATTTAAACTTTAGTTTCTGTGACGCTTAGACATATATATGTTGTATACATTGATTTATATCTCATATAACCATTGGTTAAACATTTTAACACAAATAGAATTAAATTGCTACTTAGATTCTGCAATTAAAAATATGTAGGTATAATAGAAAAAATGAAAATTATAATATATCCATTATATTTTTAAATAATTTGTCCATTTATAAATTAACAGCTGAAATAATATACACGCAATATGCATTTTATTATACATTATTACATATATTAATTATTATATATGTATATACAAATGCATGAAATGACCTTTAATACGATATTAGTATAAATAACTTGATATCACACTGATTAAGATATGTTTCAAAAGCGATATATAAGTTTAATATGGCAACGTAAATTTTAATTAGATTAAACTGGTCGATTGATCAATTTTAATACGTTGAATGCTTTGACGATCGATTGCCATCGCTATAATACATATATGTACATAGTCGCAGACATATCTAATTGACATATATGTAACATGCAATCGACTGTAATTAGCGAATTACATGTACCGTTAATGGAAGTCGAAATAAACAGTATGAGAGAGTATATTTGACAAAATCCACATTTATTTGACATAATAATTGACATATAAATTTTAATTAGTTAGTCTCATAAATTTCAACAAACAACAAAATATTCTGAAAATAAAATTTATAAATACAATAATGTAAAAATAAAAAAATAAGTTTACATTTACTTAATCTCTTAATTCTAGTTTCAATATTCACGACATTTAATAGTACCATTTCCCCACGACATTGAATATTTCACGTCATTTGAAATATGTATTTGTGTATGTGTATATGTATATATATATTTTTTATTCTTATATAAAATTGATCAATGAAAT
Organism: Tetramorium parvispinum; assembly: GCA_011638315.1. Lineage (NCBI taxonomy): Eukaryota > Metazoa > Arthropoda > Insecta > Hymenoptera > Formicidae > Tetramorium > Tetramorium parvispinum. The sequence continues at coordinate 6,145 of VBVR01004143.1, forward strand.
ATGAAAATATTTAATAATTTAATAAAAAGTATAAGTAAATTTGCATTTACATTTATTAACTCCTTAAGAAGAATAAAATTTGTCAAATATATTCTTCAACAATTCTAGATCTCTAGTTCATTCAAACATTTTTATAAAACAATTGAAATTTTTCCAGTTAAACGTCATTAGAAGATTTTTAAAATATAATAAATGTTATATTAAACAATATAGCAAAACATATATATATATGTTACTTTACATTTATTCATTACGGATTGACATTTTACATCAGTCGACGTAAAACGCAGGAAATTCAATGAACTTTGATGTACGGCAAACAATTATACACTTATATTTGCTAGGACAGTCGAGCAATTATTCTCTTCTGCGTACAATCGCCATTTATGACGTGGCATAATTCTTTTTCAGAACTCGTGAAATCGCGCTTCGTGGGGCACAACCGGCCCGTCACAGCTCTGCCTTCTATTTTTTGTGAAATCCAATGCCACGCTCGAATGCATCAGGAAAGCGCTCGTACATGCTCCCTCAGCTTGTTCAGCGTGGGCAGTTACGATTTCCCGCGTCGCATAATTCGCGACTATTTATTTGCCCTGAATATCAGACTGTGATTTAATGTATAATCACGCTGCGCGCGGGCCACATTAATGGTTATTTAATTGCGTGAGCGAGCAACGCGATATAGGATTACAATCACATTCGTTTGCATGTAAAATGCAGCGGCCCAGCTGCAATAATCATCCATTGACATCTTGCGCATCGATTGCGCGATTCTGCCGGGATTGTTCCTGGCGGTGACAAAACCCCCAGTCTTACGAAACGCCCGGAGGAGCGCTGAGCTCTGAGAAAAAGAGAGAGAGAGAGAGAGAGCCCGATCGTCTTTCCGATAGCCGGATGACTCCACGAGATCACGTATACCAGGAGAAAACTTAGCGACCGTGGGAGATCAGTTACGAGAAAAGGGTGATCGGGCGACGGACGATCAAGGCGGGGACCGGGGATGGTGCGCTCGTAAGAGAGGAGGGACGAGAAAAGCATTCGAGATTTAAAAGAACTCTCAACGCCCGGTAACTCCGTTGTCGGATGCGATGCGAAAAGAATGACCGGGCCGGGCCGACTCTTCCCTACCCCACCCCTTCCCCCAAAGATGGAAGGGACAGAGGTGAGAGGAAATGGGAAGGGGTTTCCGAAGCGGTACGGCTCGCTTCGAGGGCACGACACCAAAGCCACCTGCTCCCGGAGTTTCCAACTATCCGTTAAGGTCCGAGCGTTCGGGGTCAGGAAACCACCAGCCAATTTCTTTGAGTACCCGGAGCCGGGTAGTCATCGTCCCCAGTGTCCATTGTGCTCCTATTGTGATCGGATATCAGCGTTATTTTTGCCTGAATTGCAGAACGTTCGGGCGTTCCCTTCTACCAACGGAGGGCTATGTCCGCATCACTAAACTCTGAAGCTGCCGTATTGGTAGTAAGAGACCACAAATTCAGTCGACCGATCAGACGATCAAAACATTAGCCTTCATGGCGGCCGATATGTGATGATACATCTAAATCTTGGCAGTTGCGTAAAAACATCGCAAAGTTGCTTTCATTGTAATAGGCTTGTTAAAACAATCTGTGTAAAACTATTTCATTAGAATTAATATTATTTTCATTCATTTTCACATGCGAATAAAACGAATTGATTTAATTATTTATTATTTCAAGTTTTACAAAATGACTTGGACATTTGTCTTATATATTTATATTAATGTATGTATAAAAAGATAAATACGTATAATGTAAATGCAAAATTGTGAAATAGAAAAGGTAATATAGAACTTTCAAGTTCCTGCTTTATTGTAATAGTATATCCTTCTTTAAATTGCTTTTAAGCAAGTTAAAAGGAGTAAATATAAGTTATGAAATTCACAGCGTTGTTATTTTATGCGATTCGCCATGTACGAAGGAAAGAGACGCTTTTAAGATCGCCGAGAGTACCATTAGAAATATTTACGTCACTCTCTCGAGGAATGACGTTAAGGTTCTTAGGAGTATTGTTCGCGTTCTCATTATTTTTAGTGAAAATGTCATTTAGATTTATACTGTTATTTGTTTTAGACGCATTCGTCCATGAATAAAGAATTTTTCTGAAAAATTACGAGAACGTGGCTTATGCGAACAAGATAATAAAATGTTATAATTGTAAGAAGATCATTTATTAGAATAAATATGCACATTTTTAGATATAAGAGTTTCTTATGTTCAACATGCGATAAGTAAGAAGAAGTTGTAAAAGTATAATGCATGTTTATAGTATATAAATTAACGTTATATCAATCTTTAATTACTAATTATAGTATAAATTAAGCATTTCGGCTCCATTTGACACAATCTTCAGTAATTTGGTAACAATTAAACTCAAAAGATCTCACGTTCTCCGACGAGAAATAAATGAGCCACTTCAAAATTTAGTGGTTTAAAAGAGTAACTTTCCGCGAAGAGAAATTCAAGTGAAACTTAACCAATTATCATAATTTATTATATAATCGAAATCAAAATAACAGTCAAATTTAGGATTGCAAAAATGAAGTCATTTCCTAATCAATTCAAGAAGTATATGAGACTGAACATTAAAGTTGTAGTAAAAAACCTCAAAAGCAATACTATTTATAAGTAGAAGACTTTACAATTGATGCACTTGAAAGTCTGTCTGGCTATCAAACAGTGATTGAGGCCAAGATACAACAAACTACCAACTCTTACTATATGTATAATGTATAAATAGTATTGTAGGGGGGGGGGGGGAAGACTAAAAATATATAAAAGTTTAAAATTAAAAAAAAAGATATACTGAAATTAAATTCAATGAAAATTTGAGATCGTGAATCTCTTGTGTTTATTTGCGTAAAAAAATATATATTATAACAAAAATTATTAACTTTAGATAAAACTAAAACTATATTCACACATTAACTAAAAAAATATGGGAATGAGATTACGATAGTAGAGGCGATGTCCAACTAACGAGACGGTACAAGTTGCGGAGATGTACAAAAGACAAGGTGGACGTGTACCAAATTGGCTCAGGTAGAAAGTTTAAGAAGCACAAGAAAATTTTCTAAAGCGCTAAGAAGCTTGAGTGGTAATGGGAAGGGGATGGGTTAAGGTTCGTAGAGATGAGTTGGGAGACCCGAGATGAGAAACACAACTTACGTTAGATGCAGAAACAGAGAATACCACTAGAAATATTCGCGAAGAAATATTATTCACGAAAGTTTGGTAATGCGAATGAATGAAATGTAGGAGATTGAGATAGATGAGAAGAGGATAATCCAACTATAATGATATCACCAGAATTAACGGAAAAGCTAATATATAATATTTTCTGGCACAATGACAATATGTTGAGAAATATTACATATTTTTTTAATAACTTATGCGCGCAATATTGTAGATATTATGCAATTTTTATAGTTTTAAATAAATATATTTTTATTTCAGATTATATTAAGAAAATAGAGAACAAATAGATCGTCAAATTGAAAATGTTTAAATGTAGAAATCTTTTTTTAAGTTTAGACAATGAAACATTACTGTGTAATCTTACTTATTCATATGCAACGAATTGTGCTTCTTTTTAAAGAAATCGTTACTGCAGCAATTAGTCTTTAATGGTTACCTGACATTCATATCTCGCGCATAATATTTTCCTCTCACCTCGGTAGCGACAAATGCAGAGAAAATTTACCTCTACATTTTCCGTCTTTCGACTCTCGCATTTTTTATCTCACTCATTTCCATTTCTCTCTCTCTCTCTCTCTCTCTTCTCACACTTTCCTCCTTCAACCATCTTCTTTCTCTCTCCCAATCTCATTATGTTCCCTCCTTAATTATTTCTTTTTCTTGAACGCTATTAGCAACTTTCCGCCTGACTTAGTTGTCGGCTCAAACTTTCATTTATTCCACCTTTAATTCTCCTCCTAGTAATAATACAGCTTCGGATGTAAGTATATCGATTGTAATACCATCTATTTAATCCTCGGCTAATTTTCACTTCCAAAAGATTTCAGATAATTAAAGATTTAACATTAAAAGAAGGCAGTCCGTAGTGATTGATTTTCCCTCTCTGCCATGCTAGGTTGGTGAATTACGGCGCAAACCACGCTGTTATAAATAGGTTTCTTTCACGAAAAATATTCCTCTCCTTGGGAATTAAACTGCTGGCATTTCATCATAAAGAAAACTCGGTCAGATTCTAATTAACATGACGTTCTTGCACATTTTATTTAAAAATATCGTATTCATTTAATAATTTTCGGGTAGGACAACCATTGGATATTTCCTACATTCTTTTAATATTATTAAACCTAAATTCGCTTCATCGAATTCTTCAAGTGTAAAAGCAATCATTTTAATTATAAAAGTTTATTACATTAAATCTATACATCTATAATCAATAAGTATTATGTAATTTGCCTCTATTTTACACTAATTTGATAGATAGCAAATAAACGAGATTATATAACTAGTAGCAAGGAAAAAGTCATTCTAAATCATACATTTATTAAATATATTACATTTATCATTTTTGTTATTTCAAACATTTACCAAACTACATTATAAATATTCAATTTTTATACTATATGTTATAATCTATTTTCTATTATATTAGAACTTGTTATAATTTAATAGAATATTATTTTATTACTATACAATTTATACATAAAAATCTACGAATTTTTATACAAATAGTAAATGCTATACGACATACTTTGATAGACCCAATCTTTTACTCAATCTATTGCTTGCCACTAATCCAACGGAACTTTTGAAAAAACAGAGAAAGAAAAGCGAGAGAGTACGCAATATCCGTTGGTAGGGGTAGTTCAATGCGAATTACCAATCGATCTACGCCTGTAAGGTCCCATAGGTATAGATGCCCTCGAAGTAGGGTCTTTCCTCCTTTTTCTTCGTAGACGGGTGGTGGGTAGCATTAGCGTTAAGAGCAATAGAACAACGTGGCTACAGAGCGTGGCTTAAGGCGAGTCACCCCATACCATCCTCTGCCACAGCGCCAGCAACGGTAGAAGCGACAAAAGCGGGGAGGGTTGATTAATGGAAGGAGTAAAGTCGTCACCGAACAACCCTGGCAGGCAGGCGATCCTTCTCTCCTCCCTTACGCTTCAACCTCTTCCTTCCCACCTTCCCCTCCCCCCATTTCCACGTCCCTTACGTTTCCGTCACTCCCATTGTTTCTCTCCTTTCCCTTCTGTATCTTTCCCGACGGTGCGACTCACCCCCGCGTGCGGCGTTCCCGCCGATCGACGTGGAATCACGGCGGTCTGACTTTTATTGTCAGCGATAATCTTCCGGCGGAAAAAGCGAGCGGCACCCTTCGTGGAATACGCGACTGCCTCTCACTTAGTTTTTGGGAGGTAAGGGGATAGTCGAAGACGGCCACCCCCTGATAGTAAAAGCTCCCTCGCGCCAAGGCGAAAGAAAGGATCGGCGTAAACCAACGACACCGCGTAAAAGTTTGTTCCTTATCTGAGATGTGGATATCGGAAGGTGGAGAAATGTAAGGGAGAATGAGAGGATCTTGTTCTATCGCGGTCCCCTTCCGCGGCAACTAGCGGGAACCTCCAGGTACCGATCGGACACGTAAGCGCCGTTCGTCGTGCACATCAAATTCTATAGCGTATTTACGCCGGATTTCGGAAAAACTTTTCGACGCGATTTCCACGGTACTTCGTTTCACTTCTCGCCGGGAGCAACGGCGAGGTGGATGGCGAGAAACATGGAAGTCTATTGCGTGACCTAAGTATACCCATCGTCGCAGTCACCGTCGCCACTACCACCAACAGCCGCCAACCACCACACAACCATTGGCCATCTCATAGAAACCGACGAGCGCAGCCCAATCAATTCAACGTCAAACTTAGCCCCGCAGGAAACTGTTCGTAGCGCGTCCCACCTCCGGCGAGTCACGCCATGACACACCGATTTCCCGCTAAATTTATTTTCAATGCCCTATCGGATAAGCGTAGTGCGAAGGTTTTCTGAGAGGGTATCGGGCGTAAACACTGGAGAGGAAATACAGGAAATAATACGCTGGTGAGTCCATTTGCTCGAGGAAATACTTATTTGTCGATGTCGCGTAAAATCTTCACTTACGTTACATTTAACACCAACATTGACCTTACACGATAATATTATACGTTAATATATTTGGACATGATACTTATAGAAATATAATTTTATATATAACAAAAACGATTATACGAATCCAAATTGAAATTATTTATATTCGCGATTTAATATTTAATGTCTGCTCTAATGAATTATATGCGGCTTCTCCAAAAATAGTTAATCATGAAATATTTTTACATCAACACATTCAATTCTCGCGGTTTATTTATCTCCTTTTCCTCGCGTTCGCGATTTTTTAACGATACTTCATTGACGAGAGGTTCTTAAAAGAGTCATCTCATTAATTCAGCATGCCATACTTATGCTTGGAGAAGGAAACGTTGAAAATGAATGATAGAGACGGTGCGAGACGGCAGGTGAAAGGGAGAGAGGCGAGGAGTAAGTAATCGAGTGGCTCGCTATGCTTTTAATGAGATCCTCGATGACACGAAGACAACTACGTCGACGACCCCGACGGCTTCGACGACGTCGGCGACGGCGTCGGCGACGATAGCCGTCGTCGTTGGAAACAGCTCGCTTTGACTTAAAAGTGCGACCAGGCATCGAACGGAAAAACCCCCGGGATAATACTTTCCCAGAAGTTCCCGGTCCCTTCCCGATCCCCGGCGCGCTCTTTCTCGGTCTCGACGACCCCCTGGCTCTACGATTTTTCCGTCCGGTCATGAATAGCAACGAGTGGAAAAACAGGAAAGTTCCGGCCGCGCAGCGACCAAGTTTCTCACCCAAGTTTCTTCTTAACAGTTGGAGCCGCTTCTACGTACTGACTAACGTCCTGCACCTAGCGAAACGCAACGGGCGACCATGCAAGAACTAACGTTTCATAATTAGCCGCATTATTAATGAGAAAGTATTGGTAAATACCTGCGATGGCAGCAAAACAACAATTCTCAGCGGGTATGGCACGATTTCTAATTGCAAACTAATGAATTGTATAATGTAATCTTCCTTCGCTATTATTTGGCAAATCATTTATTATGCATTAATAGATGTTTTCTAACTTATATCTATAATATAACTGTTCTTTTTTTCCTACTAATTATTTTTTAACTCCAAGCAAATACAATCAGAATCTCATTTTCAAAATACAGCTAATATACAGAACGCTATTTGCGGAAGATAGTTGCGGCATCACAACAAAGGATTTTGGTCTACGGTAGCATAGCACCCAAATTATCTCATCGCGACTACGAAAGCTCGTTATAGAACTGGGGCAATTGTTGGTCTGTCAGAATCTATGTATCCAGGAAAGTTTTAGTAAAGTGCTTCGCGTAGTTTACCGCCATTTTAGCGGTGATACCTATATGAATTCATCCTCTCGTATGCGAAATCAACACTGTAGATATATTCTTAGTACAAAGACCTGAGTCTCGATAGACAAACATCAGTAACCCAATTCTAGTAATTAGTCCCTAAAATATAATTCGGCATAGAATTTTTTAGAGGCGCGAAATAATCGTATATCCATTGTGTTTTTTCTTTTATGTCACCAAATGTATTATTTTTGTCCTAGAAATTTGTGACTCAACTCTGAAATAATATTTACCTCGCCAATGTGAAATATACAAGAGAAAAAAATGGATACTTTGATTATTTGAAATTTCGTTCTTCTTTCGTGTATTGAAGGCTCTTCGAACCGTGCGCAACGATCGGGGTTTTTCGCCCGCTTGGTATTTCCGCATACGGCGAGTAATCGGTTTCGCCGTGTCGTCGTGTATAATCGACGAGACGCGAAACGTTTTTATCGTTCGCTTTATCCCGCAATACGACGAATAATCGCTTCCATCGTGTCCGCCGTTTTAAAAACAGGACGTGAGCGCAACGAGCGGCGCTCGGTTTTGTTGCGGTAAACTCGGTCGACGCTTTTGGCGTCGTTGCACGACAAAACTGCCCCTGCCGCGACAGGTACGAGCCCGCCCTTGTCCCGATGGCGTGTACAGCTACAAGGGGAGGTTGACTTTTTAAAACGCCGCACGCGGAGGAAATTTCCGGCAGTTCAAATAGCCGTCGGCCACGGCGCGGGACCACCACCGCCATCGCCATCATCGTCACCCCCTATTCGGAGTGTCAGACCGCACACACGCACGCGGGAGTGCGCGGTGGCACGCCGGAACGCGCTCGTTCGATTCGGATTCAGCGATTTAAATCAAGTTGATTTAAGCCTTCTCCCAAACCGACCGGGAATCCGCTTGACCGTGTTCCCACTTTCGCGTACCCGCCTCTCCCTCCCCTCCCTCCGCCCGCCTGCTCTCTTCGTCCCGTTCCTATACCTAATTCTATCTCTCAGCCCTTTCCACCCTTCTTCGTGCCCGGCGCGGGGACGCTCTTCGTCGCGCGCGCCTCCCTCTTTTTCGATGCTGCCGTTTCCATTTGTACCCAACGCGACCCGATTCAGCGCGATCGACACCAAACGCGCGCGACGAAATCGATCTACGAAATGCAGTTACCGTGACCGACGTGCATTGTAGCGTCCGAAGGTAGAGGGAGGCCCGATTCCGCTCGCCCGTACTCCCCGTTTCCGCGCGGCACGAAAAGCGCGCGAGATCGATTTGATCTGATTTGCTGACCGTTCGTTTCTTTAAATTTGGATCCGACGAGCTGTGCAGATTTCTATCTGCGTGCTTAGCATTTTTTTAAAACCTGTTTGTATTTTTCTATAGGCGTATCTGAACGGATTTTGTATGAATGGGGCAAAGTACGCGTAGACATGTAGGGGAGAGTTGCCAAATGCGTACCACTTAAGCTATTTTTGGTTATATTTTACATTTGGTACCTTTTGGAATGCAAATAAACGTTGGAAATTGTAGTTTGATATTTAAGACACCTATTATTACATGTTAAACCTTTCACTAATAACGAATTAATGAGTTAGAAGT
>VBVR01004144.1:0-15208 GCA_011638315.1 Tetramorium parvispinum
TTATAACAGTGTGTGAATAGATGCAATTTTTGCTTCGTGTAGCAGTAGCCAAGAGTTAATGAATCAAACGATTACGCGCGGATTTCCTCTTCGATAAAGAGGAGAAAACCACAAGATTCGATAACGATATACGGGCTACGGGCTGAAAAGCGATCGTCGAGACGTGTTGACGCACATATAAAATCAAGAAACCTGTTAAATGAATCTTATTTGCCACATATCACATGTGTGTGTGTGTGTGTGTGTGTATATATATATATGTATAGAAGCTATGTGAGCGATTAAATCAATACGGCAAGTAAAACCAACTGTAGTATTGTTTTGTAATTCGGAAGAGAGAGAGAGAGAGAGAGAGAAACTTAGTTTTTTGCAGAAATGGCGTAAGTAGTTGAATAAACTGTTAAAAGAAACCGAAATAATATTATATGGCGATAAAAAAAAACTGTACATACGTAGGTAACATGTAACTATCGGTAGAATAGAATATCTTTGCTCTCCTAGCACATACGATATTGGTTTCTCCGATTTGACATTGGAATAATAAGATTGGGATAATAAGAAATGAACTTTGAAAAATACAATCTCGAATACGGCTAAAAATGTTGGATTCAAATAGAAGGTTACCGGCATAAATCTGCGGACCGGTTCTATTAATTCGCCATTCCCTTTATGTTTTACATAACGCCTCATCTCCCGCGCCCGCGTAAATCGCTTTCCTCGAATATCCACTTCTCTACTCGCCGATATAGCTTCGTTAGCAAAACGTTACGCAACGCTGACGAAGAATTAATTCTTGCCTTGTACCTCTGCCCTACATACGCAATATTGCCAACTTCGTTATTACCTTCGTTATAATGCATCTAATTAAAATTATTCATCTCCATGAGCAAGAAATGTACAGAAAATATCAAAATCTTATAATATACAGATAACATTTATAAATATTACAACTAACAGTCTGTCATTAAGTTCTATTTTTTTTTAGTAAATCTTCACACATAATTTTCTTCACTTAACAAATTAAAATGAAATATTTTTTCTTCTTGCTGAAATACAATATTAGAATTTTATAAAATGGAAAACATTTTAATAGAAAAAAAATTGTAAAATTATTCACTCCGATTTACTAGAGATAATTGTGTAAAATATTAAATATGATAATCATGTAGATTTTCGCAATATACATTAACCAAATTCACTTTGTATACAAGATAATGCAAAATCTCATTATAGTCTCGATAATAAGAAAGATAAAAAAATTAAATATAAATATAATTAATATTGTAATTATTATAAAAGAGAAAATCATAAAAATCCATATTTGTCAATTTAACACTGTAATTATTGTTAATTACAGATCTTCCATTATTAATAACTATCATATCACTAAGATTCACGTTTAAACAATTTAAGCGTGATCGACGTGAAATAACACTGACAATTTTTTCTGTTTTTCTGCAAGTTTTTTTCTGCGGAAATTGAGACACAGAATATCGAAGAAAGAAAAGGGAGAAATGGAGATATCGTATCCCAAAAGGGACAAATGTCCGTAAAAGAAAGAAAAAAAATTAGGGTTGCGGATTCCGGCGGATCTTACGTTTAGAGATTTAGACTTGAACGTTAACATACAACATACAACAGTGGGGAGAAAACAATGTGATTATCCCATTCTCTTAGAATAAGTTTGTGCGAAAAAGAAAAATATTTCTTACAAAACTCTGTCTTTTATTCGCTTCTTTTTAATAATAACAGGAAATTTCTCACATGTTCTCTTAGATAGAAACATTTTGCAACGACAGTCATACATGCAGATCGGTCAAAGAGCCCGATCAGCAGGGCTCATCATAGAATTCGCAGGGATCGATATAGGTATACGGCCGTATCATCATAAAATCGCATTTCATTATCACGCGATCACGGAATATTGTGCGACAAATGCAACGGCACGCGTAATCATTCGTCAGGGTCATTGGTGGCACAATGACACACAATGGCACACGTGGATGTCAACAATTGCAAATCATGCCGGACGCGACGTTGCTGTGGATTTTTTCCGCGACACATTTCCGTGTGTGATCGACAAACGAACCGGGAGGCACGATCGCTTTCAAATCGAAGCTGAATCGAGCTATCAAGTTTTAAATGTTGAATGAGCTCTATTCGTTTCTCGTTTTGCAACAGCGATAGTTTCGGCTAATTACATATATAATAATCCAGGAGCTTCTTTTTCTTTTGAAAATCCAGCACGTGATGCAATAAAGTAAATAAAGTTGGAAATACTTTTGCGATAAAAACTACAAACTCTGTTAAATAAAAATCAAGCATAATTTGAAAAAAATTTTTAGTAAACTCTGAGCATACGTCAGGACAGTATAAAATAAAATAATTTCGTTAAAGATCAATTGTTGAGAGAGAGAGAGAGAGAGAGAGAGAGAGAGAGAGAGAAGCTGAGGAAAGATATATTCAGATATATTCGCGTTAATTTTCCTACCCACACATAGCAGTGGTCGTTGTCGTTAGGAATATAATATACATATATACGGAGTTGTCCAAATGGGCCTCTCCTATGTGTTCCAACGTCATGGATATGTCAATGCATCGTATGGTGCGTCGACCAATATCTTGAAATGAAATGAAAACAACCAATACTGTGTGAGTTTCTGTGAGTTCGAAATAGAAGGGATTTATGCACAGACGTTGAATACATTTGTCCCTCTATCCCTCTCGAGAAAAATTTTCAATCTAAATCTAACGTCAACGAAATTTCGAATTGCTGAAACTGCCCTACATAGCTAAAGATTCCCCGATACTTATTTTACATTATATTTAGACTGCTCTATTTTTTCCTCGAAAATGTATATATACCTGTATTAAAATAAAAACATTGTACAAAACGTAAAAAACTTTTCTAAATAAGTGAGATTCTGTTTGTAATTTAATACGATATATATATATATATATATATATGGTCTACGTAGAAGCCACAAAACTAGTGTAGAAATGTTCATAATTTAACGCGAGAAATAGTCTGTATGGAAATATTTATAATTAAGATATTTATAATGAGAGAAATAGAATCTGTATAGAAATCTTTATATTCTTTCCTTGTAACGTAATATCCTTATGAAGAAATTAAGAATTTAAATAATGAGTATTATCGCCGTTGGGGACGCGACGGAGAGGAGAGAGGGCGATTGAATAATAACAAATGTGAATAAGTCGATAATGCGCGGTACGAACTTGACATTTCTTCGTAAGACATTAAAGATACGTAAAGATAAAACAACGATTGCATATCCTGTCTTACAAGCCAATTATAACATGTCACCATTGGAGCTGAGGTTTTCTCATCGCTCTCATCGAAAGAGGATGAGCCCGGTAGAAGACTCTTCTTCTACCGGGAAGGACGAAGATCGACATGTGCGTGCGAACGCGGCATTTATAAGAAGCGGCAGCAGCGACGTGATCGATTCTCGCGCATCGCAACGGAAAGGTTTCTAATTCGGACAGAGGAAGAACGACGCGCAAGTGCGTCAAGGCCGGATCATTTAATCACAGGCTGCTCGCGACGCTGCTTGAACGCGCGTTTCTAACTGGATTTATGCCACTGTCCGTCTCGACGGGAAGAAGAAGGTGGATATTTTGTCGTACTGTCACGACGCGTACGACTGACAAGGAGTATCGGCCGCGTGAGCACTTGAAAAAGAAATCAACCAAGTTGCGAATAAACCTGAAAGACTTTCGCAAACCAATTTTTCGCATGATGAGCATTTGTCAAATTATAGTCGTGTGTATAATATGTATATATAATATATATACATACATACATACATATTATAAATAGAAAAGAAAGAATTTTGTTCCAGTTGATGAAATTCGCAGGTAAGAGTGCGCCGTTTCTGCTGTATTTTTTTGAAATCATATTTTAAAAATGACATTTGTACGTTGCCATTGAAAAATAATATTTCGCGTTAATTTCATTAGATGACTGAAGATGGGCGAGGTTAAGTGAAAGAGCCCCCCTGCCGGGAGTTGAGAGTGTCTCTGCTTATAATTAACCCCAAACTCTATTATCAATATGCCGTCGAAGGTCCAAAGATGGCTAGAAGCGGATGGTATGTATGTACGTACAAAAGTAGATTAACGATCCGAATGTTCCGAATAATCGTATTAGAAAAAAAACGAGATATTCAAAGTGATCACGCCGTGAACCGGTTAGTTGCATCAATATTAATTGAGTATCTAATTTTAGAATGGCGTATCACTTTATACGCCATCGCATTTATCGCAGAAATTATCTCTCTCATTGCGCACGAGATTGTAAATAAAAATTTGTGGTGTAAAAACCTACGATTAACAAAACTCATCGAAAAATTAACGAACAAACCAAACGGCGAGCGCCACGTGACAATAGACACGTAACCGATCTTTGTCGGTCGTCGATGTTAAGCATCCAATGTGATTATAATTGCCATATGTACGCATACAAAATATATTATTTAAATATTTTAAATTTAGATTGTCAGATCATTGCTTAAAAAAGGAAAGGCAAGAAGGAAAAGGAAACTATCGATCGTTGCAGAGAAAATATTCATAAAGACCCATTTTCGTTGGATTTTAAGTAAAAAAACCCTTTTTAACCTTTTGAAGAAGTAAAAATAAGAATAACATATAATTTCGAATAGTTTCCATAAGTACGGCGATAAATTCAAGTGGCATCGGTAAAAAAATCAGTAAAAAAATCTCGAAATTTCAATTGCCTGCACGAACGATAGTCTTGTGTGATGAAATCGATCGGGGTGAGAGAGCTCATGAAGATGATTTCCTCTCTCGGAGCAGATCTGTGTCGATACAAACGTCCCGCGATGAGTCTCTCTCTCCCCGAGGCGTTCACCTACACCTTCTCTCCCGGGGATGCAAACTCGATCGTTACTGGAACGCGCATCCGACGCGTAGATACGTTTACGAGAAGAGAGCGAAAGCGTGCCAGCGCTCCTACACACACGGCCATCGTCGTTTCGGGAATATGTTTGAATAATAGGAAGCTAATGATAGGAACGACTCGGTAAACAGTCACAAAGCCGAAAATACGAATAGCAACGCTCGGAATTTGCCTCGGAATTTCCGTCGATTCCGAGGCAAATTCCTTAGAATCAGATGTTTGACAAATGAAAGTGTTGTTTTCTCTTGTTTTCAGAACAAGAGCAATAGCAATCTCTCTCTCTCTCTCTCTCTCTCTCTGAGCACGCTGTCCAAGTTATCCAAGTCTCTTAAAAGGGATGCAATCCATCCTCTCCGAGAGCAGACGAATTTTGCCGAACGAGTCATTGATCTCGATCGTGGCGTAGATGTGTATACAACGGAGAGGAAAATTCAATTAATCGATGCATTCCGAGGCACATGATAATAAACAAGAATAAATCAAGTCAAGTTTCGTTGACGGAGGTTCGGAACTTACCATATGAAATCCTTGCAGTGGCTGCAGAAGGTGGGCTGCTTGAAGAATCGGGGCATAAAACTGTGATTCTTGACCATATAGACATTCTTCTTCTTGAGGGCGCCTTTCCGTCCCCGTAATTTCTTGGCGAAAGCGGTGTTGGTGTCGCCGGTCCCGAGGGAGTCCTCGCACGTGTAGTTGTCCTGGTCGTCCGCCATGGCTCCGCCGCTTACTGGCTACTGCTACCGCTACCAGACGCTGACGATGTCGCGACCCGTTGATGTTGTCCCCGATCACGCGCGTTTTACTCTCGGTTACACGCGCACGGTTCCGCTTCGTTCCGCTCTTCAATTCGCGACGATTCGCGACGATCGAACTCTCGCACGGAGTGGTGACCGCGCACGCGGGAGCTGTCACTCGGCGGACGACCGACGACGGTGTGTCTCGCGCGCGCGACGCTTGACGGACGATGAGGAGAGGGAGTGGGAGCGAGAAAGGGTGGGGAGAGAGAGAGACGACGCTTTTTGTTGGGCCCCGTGTTAGTATATTTTCTTTCCTCACACACTCGGTTACACCGTTACACCGTTACACCGTTACACCGGGCAGTGCGCTTTCCCACCCATCCTCTCCATTCGTCCTGCTTCAACTGTACGCGGGAATCTATTCCTCTTGCTGTCTCTGTTGCTCTGCAACAGTACTACCTCCCCCTTTCTTTCGCGCTCCCAGCGTGCACACCTTGACTCTGTCTAGTGTATCTCCTTCTCTCTCTCACGAAGCTCGTACGAGTAAATACTACTACTACACTTGCCGCTCACTCCCTCTGCCGGGCAACCTTGCAATCGGCTCTCCTCGTCCGCGACGCCCACCTTTCCCTTTTGTTTCTTTCTCTCTCCCTCTTGGCTTCCGCTCTGCTTTTTCGTCTCGCTCGCTTGCATTTTTCTCTTCGGTACCTGGTTTTAGCCAGTAATGTACTCTATCTCCTTCTAGCCCGCCCCCTTCCGCCTTGCCCCGCCTTGCGACCCAACATCGCAGACCATCCTTGTTCGTTCCGTTCGCGGAGCAACGAAGCGCCGGTTGCCCGATAATTTTAGACTCTCGGCGCAGCCACTGCTCAGCCTGTGCCGCGCACTCGAATATCGACATGCTACCGACGGCCGACGGCCGACGGCCGACGGCAAGATCGGCAAACAGGCCGCGACGGGAGAAAATGGAAAAGGAGAAGCGTATGCGACGTTTCCGCTAGCTTGCTCCTTTCCTGGACCCTAGCTGCAACTCGCAAGCAAGGGAACCGGATGGCTCTGCCCCCTAACACTGTGTGCTCCCGTTCGTTTGGGCGATTCTCTCACATTTCGGCTACTTACGGCTACTACTACTACCACCGCCGCAATCTCGCAACCCTGATTAACTCGACATCTAATTTAACTCACATGTCGCAACTATTGATTCCTCTGATCTATGTACCGTTTTACGTTTTTTAAATTTATACATCTAATAAACATATTATAAATCTAATAAATACAAATATGGAATCGAGGGAAATTTTGCTAGGATAGATTTTCCTTCTCTGGGATTCGCGCGCGAGCTTCCGCCGGGTTTCACTCGGAGCTCGGAGCTCGGAGCTCGGAGCTCGGAGCCGGCCGGATCGATCCGCGGTTTCATCCCCGATTCCGCGGAAAACGCAGAAACGTATTTGGCTATTTGAGCACAGACACGCGTCTCTCTCTCTCTCTCTCTCTCTCTCATCTCGCTGCTCTCTGTAGCTTGGTTAGCTTGATCCTAAGCCGGTCAACTGGAAAGTAACTGTAATCCAAGTTGTGACGCGCGCGGGTCAATAATACCCCCGGGCTATTTTTAATAACATGACCATGCACAGAGACTTGCTCGCGCTCGCGCGCTCACCATCATTTGTGTGTGGGATAAGCATGTGATGCACTTTGCGCCAATGTCCCGGAATGTCCGCGGGAGAGCTTCTAAAGGTGCCGCTGCTGGTCACCTGCTAAACCATCCGACGATCGAATCCGTCTTATTTCCCAAATCAAATCATTTCGCGCATGATTTAGGGATTCGGCAATTTCGAGGCGTTGCAAATTTTTGCGCAATTTTTACGAAAATGGCGACAGTCGGAATTTCGATCCAGTCATCTTCCTTTCTATCGTCCTTTCATCGAGGAATTGGATGTATGTACGATTTGTTCGAGAGATCGCTCCTCAAAGTCCTTTTATTTACTCGTGCACGGCTGTTGGTTAGATTATAAGTTTATGTCACAATTAATGAAATTCTCGATGGATCGATCTGTAAATTTCTATAATACAGCAAAGATTTTCGCCCAAGAAAAACTATTTCAAACTCTGTCTTGCACTTTTTAAATACTACTGTTGTAATGTTATTATATATTTTCTAATTATCACAATGCTCGATACGTGATTGTTATGGCATTTACGCATTCACGGATCGAATGCACATATGCACCCTGGCTTATAACTTTTTCCCAATTAAGACTAAATACTTTGTATCGTAGATCGTCAATTCATTCGTATAATCAATTCGAGAGGATGACTTCAACTTATTTTTAATTTCAATTAAACATTAATGTTACAAACAGCTTAATTTAGCTTAATTTAGCTTAATTTAGCTGAAAATTTCAAAGAGACTCAATCTTTAATGCTTTAATAAGAATCAGTGCAGCTGCAGGTTTTGATACTCAAGTCTCTTCTGCGGGGCGAGATTGTTCGTGGTCAGTAGCACATGGTGACTGACTGTCAGTCAGCTGCGTGTGTCGGGGCGCTAGGCTAGGGTTAGGTTATACTTGGGAGTGGACTGTGTGCTGTGCCTCGGCCTCGCGCGATTCTCGATTCCCGATTCCCGATTCCGTCACGTTGTCCCACGATAAGCGCTATCTCTCCCGATATGTTAAAATTCAAGTGGCATTTCCTACTAATCGCTATCATCTGTGCATCGCTCGGTAAGTCTCGGTAAGAGAGTCTTCCCTCTTTCCTCTTCGTTCTCTCAACGACGCTCTTGCTTCCACAGGCCACGCCCTGGAATGTTACGTTTGCACAGATCAGGAGGGCAATCGAGATAAATGCCTCAACACTATCAAAACTTGCGAACAGGGCCAGGATGTTTGTCTCACGGAAATCAAATGGGGAAGTAAGTTCACCCCGCTCTGCCTTTTTCATTCTTTGAGGTTATGTATGGCTGGTTATGTGTGCGCTCCGAGCACGGTTCGTTTACTTTTCCTTCCTTACTTCCATGCATCAACAACTAGTCGCCCACATTTAATCGCTCTTTATTAAAGACGAGATAAGGCAATATATATTTAATTAAATAATCAGCTCGTCGTGATATCGGATATCTCCCGAGTTCACTCAACGAGTAAATGGGAGCGTAAATCTTTGTTTTCACGCGTGAAAATATGTGAGCGTTTAATTGAAAACAGATAAAATATTACGTTTATTTGATTAGGTCCTATCTATATAATATGAGACAGATCTCATCTGATCAAATTGACCACCTCGACCTGCGATAATAGTGTTACTGTGGAGATAACTAAGTCTTAATGATTGTACAGGTACACCGTATTGGTCCCAGGGTGCCAAGAAACAATTTTACGTCTCTAAAAAATGTGCTACTAAAAGGGAATGTGAGCGATTACAGCGCACGACGATGCCAGATTGCACTCACATCTGGTATCAGGATTGGAAGTGTTCCTCTTGCTGTCAAGGTGATAGGTGCAACTATTATGTTATTGTAAGTACAGCTTTTTCAGTATTAATACTCTTTGGAAAAGATGCAATGCTCTAATAAGTACTTTGTTGTCCCGTTCAGTCTGGTGGAAACGAAAGGAAGATGCATAGCGGAATCGTTGCTACAACAGCCTTCATCTCCTTGTTGGCTGCCGTGAGGTTTCAATGACGGTGCAGAAGCAGGGATACGTAACTGATAGACTAACCCATTAGCTGTCGAACAAAAAAATAATGCTTGTGGACCAAAAATCCTTTTCACAAAAACGTTGAAGAAATTATAAAAAGATTACTTTTTGCACGGTTTTTTTTGGAATCGTTGAATCTAAATCTCAATTTTCAAACTTCAAAATCCAACGGATCCAATATGGATTATTTTGACTAAAGGTTCAAAAAAATCGTTTGATTCGCCGAAAGACTTGTATTGAGGGTTTCTCGAATCGCCTTGCTATCTCCATCTTTGAATTTAAACTTAAATTTTTGGTTAAAAAAATGACGAATTCAATATGGCGAAGAAAAATAAATAAAAATTAATTTTCGAGAATTTTTTGAAGTCGATAATTGCGAATTTGAACGAAAAAATTCGAATAAAATGATGAATTTAATAATGGCCAGAGAAATATAAAAATTTTTTTTCGATATAATAAAAGTAGAATTTCAGAGATTTCCGATATAATTTAAAATTGAAATTTTCAAATGCAGATGGAATATGTGTCATTCTGAAATTTGCAAATTATAATGAAATGTTACAAACTGTTTATGCAAATTCAACTATATTTCGAATTTTTTCATCATCATATTGAATTTGTCATTAAAATTTTTAGTTTTTTACTTTAAATTTAACATTAGCGGTTTCAAAAATTTCAATTTTTATGCAATTTGAACAACAATTTTTTTAATTTTCGATCCGTAATTTTTTTAATTTCGCAATTTTTACCTCAGATTTAAATTCAGCGATCCTTAAAACATAAGAATATCCCGTTCTAATTACTAAGGTATAAATGTCCTTTTTTTAATGTACAGATATTTTCGTCATGATCCCTTGTATGGCCAGTTTTATTTTCGCGGATATTTCCGTCATTGATCAACTGACGAATCAATTGATCAGTCTCATCACTGCAAACTGATTATGTAAAATTTTTTTAAATGTAATAACTAATGTAAGATAATTTTACAATTACACACGCAAGATAGTTTTACGATCGCATATGTATATATAATATGTGTGTGCGTGCGCGCACACACATATTATATATACATATGCGATCACACACACACACACACACACACACACACACACAAAATAATTTCATAGTTGAATATGCAAGTTTTACAATTTTATATACGTATAAATTGTGTTCAAATTAATCTTTTACTTCGTACAAATTTTGTAAACACTTTCTTTCATACAATTTCGGATACATGAGATGTCTCAGAATATCATATAGTTCTGTTTTATGATAATTGTAGCGTAGGTATGTTCAGAGTGATTTTAAAGGTTGGAGAAGAAACTTGAGGAATCGAGATAGAGGCATTTTTGATTAGGAACCCATGTTCTCCAAGTAATCCTAATTCAGTACAAATCTGTGTTAATGACGGACAACATACCAATGGTGAAATAATCTTAATTTGCACAAAATTTATTCAAATATATCAACAAAGATTATCTTTAGAATCACTCTGTGCGTGTGTGATGAATATACACAAATGAACGTATATACTCTTATTATTATTATTAATTTTAAAAATATTTATCGCAAGTTTAAATTTATATGATTATGCACATCCGCGCGCGCACGCATGCAACTGTATTATACAACATACATCCGTCCACTTGGAATAATATTCTATTTTGCTATAAAATATATACACGCGTGCGTATATACGTGTATATATGTATGTATGTGATTTATCAATTTAAAAAAAATTTTTGTTATATATATATATATAATGTATAATCCGTCCATTTTGCAATAAAATTATATTTACAAATAACAATTGCATTTCAATTTATGAAAATGAGTATATGCGAAAATAAAAATACTTTAAATTCTAATCCTTTGGCGCATGTAACCATTTTTTTCAAGTTTGTAGAAGCGATACTGAACTCAGAAGGGGGAGAAGTGATATCGATGTATCTTCTTTATGATTGTGATCATACGTGTTTCATACGTGTAGAGGATAACTGATATCTTGTTCAGAGATAAGCAGAATGAAGAGAATAGTTGTATTTGTCAAAACAGTTCCAAGCTTGTATGCAGTATAACTGACAGTATTGTTCAGGTGCGGTTGCACAGTAATCGTGCTGAAACGTTCGTGTAGCTGATAAAGTTGCTCCTATCAGGTAGATATATATCGTGCTTTTCGCAAGTGTCTAAATGCATTAAAAGTTGCGTATAAAGGAATGTAATTGTGCTACTTGGAATAAAATGGTGTATTCTATCATCTTTTTTGCATTCATGATTCAATCAAGCAACTGTTTCTGTCTCTCTCAGATATAATCTCTTGTTTTGTATTTAATAATTTATTACTAAGTTACATGTCACTTAAATATATGTTAATTCGAAAGTAATTGTTATTTACACAAGACAATTTGTATAAATGAAATTGTTAGACTTAAACTTTTCGCGTAAAGACGTATACATGCATGTATACATAAGAGGTCTGGAAATTCGCGCATTCGGTGTATTACAAGACGTGAAGATTTTATGATAAAAGACACAATTTTTTTCGTTCAACAAAATTGCATTTGGCAAATAATATTCGCAAGACATCAAGTTATAGCTAATGAGCGCCTTTATCAATGTGGTGCTCAGCACCGCCGGCGCGCGCTTCTCATTCACTTGGTCATGTAAAAATAAAGACAAATATAAATAGTAATATGCTTTGCCAGCTGAGCGTTCTATTATTCTAAATATTGCACATAATTGCATATGATAATTAAATAATATCACTAAACTAACTGTGATTTATTGTGAAAAAATAAAGTGATAATTAGCCTTTAGCCCAAAATATTTTACTTTATTTTTAATCACTGTTATACAATAAATCCATTTCTCTACAGGTTACGTATTCTTATTTAATTAGAAAACTATTCTTTACGTTTAGTGATACTACAATTTATATATATATATATATATTTTTTTTTTACTTACTTTACTATTACGTTTAGTGATACGGACGTAATTTTGCTAAAGGACAAAGTCGTTTCTTTTAACCTAAAGTATCACGTCTTGTATGTACATACAGCGAGTGCGTAAAGTTCCAGATATCTATAATATAGGCACAATATTTTTAATTTTATAATATTAGACAATATTAATTAGATATAAACACAGCAAAACTCAATGCATTCAGAAGAAATATGAAAACTCATTTAATATTTACTTATATGTATAGTTCACTTTGAATAATTTTTTAGTTTGATTATTCGAGTCTAGTTTTTCTTCTTTTCAAAGTAAATTAGTATATTTTTTTTTGTATTTGATAATAAGATGGGCTAAGAAAATTTTATGAACTTTTAAACGATGATGGAAAGTTTCTCTGCTAAGTTAATAGTCTTTTGTAATCCAATAACTTGAGTTACTATTTTTCAAAGAGTAACAAGTAAACAATTCTAAATAAAAGAATGTATTATTAGACTATTTAGAATATATCAAATATTTTCTTCATGTACCTATATAGAGTGTTAACTTAAATTTATTATTGCATAGTGATGTCTCTCTATATACAATTTATTACATGTAACATGTACTCCCGTTGGCGTAAAGTAAATAAAAATCAATTTATTCTGAATGCATAGCAATGATGTTAAATGTTTTTTTTCTTTTTCTTTGAAATATATATATTTATGGCCCTATACGGCATGGTCCCACCATATATAGGGCTGCTTGCGTGTATCATTTTACCTTGTTTAATATTTGGCGAACAACAAAGATAACATGATACTCGGAGGCACTCGAGTGACGTTTCCAGCCTATCGTAATGATAATCGACTCCATCATAGAGTGGAGAGAGTTGATAGATCATTAGATACATGCTTCAATTAAAAACGGAAATAAATTTTAAGAACTCTTATAGAACTACACATGATGGCATAAGCAGAATAAAGGGCAATAAGAGCTCGATGTAATTTTCATGCAAATTACATCGTATTATGTAATTTAAGATATACATACAATATATAATTGAAATGACGGATGTTTCGGCTCCGTTTTGTGACCCACATCTTCAGCGATACAATATAATTAAAAAAAATCTCGCTCTCTCAGATAATAAGAGCTTAGCACTTCCAGGTCGTTATCTGAAGGTTTTTACACACAAGGTTAGAGAAATGTGTGACGAAAGTTGGCCAAAAGGTTTTCAAGAGCATGAGAATAAAAACGAAATGTTAAAATAAAATAAAGATCGCAAGTCATATCATTGAATTAGAAATAAATAATATAATCGTTGAAATTAAATTATTAACAACAGTAAAAGAAAGCATCTTGGAATAAATAGAAGAGAATGTAAAGATGGACAACTGTACGAAAAACTGCAATTAAATATGCAATAGTACTTTTAATTAAAGAAAACCGATGTATAATGATAAAATTTACGTGCGAACCACTCTCATCGTTCTTTATTCTGTTTATCTCATCTGATTTATCTTTGATTCAATTTTGCTGCTAGAAATATTTACATTAATTATGCGTAGCAATAACGATGTGACTGGATTTTCTTTTTTTGGATTAAAATCCGGCAGACTCTAAACGCACAATCGTATGATGAAATCTAATATCGATTAAAAATTGAATCACGCGAATCATGGATACGAAAAATGGAATTAGGGAACTTTTAATTCGCTTCTTGGAAATGTAAGTCAACTGAGAGAGAGAGAGGGGGGGGGAGGAGGGGGAATGGATGTTTGCATTTGCAACCAATGTCGATGGCGTAATAAATATAGATAGAGATTCACTTGTAGAGTGACGCCCTTCTACTAATAGTCAGCAATTCGGCCAATTAAGTGACAAGAAGCGTCAAGGAAAAAGAGGCGCCGTGTCGTCACGTGATTTATATAAAGGCATTTTAATTAAGTCTCCTTATCCGTCGAATAGTCGCGTGCTGACTGTTCGACAAGCAGTTTGTAAAATTTGTCTTCTTTTCTTTTAACATTGTTTTCATACTTGCTCGCAAAAAAAATGGATTTTTCTTTGACAAAACTTATCGTGGTAAGTTTGTCCCGTAATTATTTCGCAAATTATGTCGGCTGCCAATATACATCACTTTTACGAATAGCGTTTTTTTTCAACGAATCATTTTCATACGCATATGAATTCTGAGCGAGACGATGTCTAGAACTCTTTTCTCACAAACAAATTATAAGAAGACAATATTTCTTCTCATACTCACGGAATTAATTATATTATACATTTAATTAACAAGATATAATTGATAATCGTGTCGATATTGAATAATTTCAACTTTAATCTTTCCTTCCAAATTCGGAGAGGGTGCTTCGAAAAATATAATTTATAAAATTCTGTCGACTAATTTACAAATATTTGTAACGTGATGTGTATTTAAATTAACTATTAATCATACGTTTATGTTCTCTTCTAGCTATATAAAATGAAGTGGAAATTACGTAGCTTGTATGAGGCATTTAGTCGCAGAAAAGTGGTGGACACCACTCAGGAAGGTACACTGGCGAGGGTCTTGTCGACTCTAGATCTCACAGCTTTAGGAATTGGCTCTACTCTGGGAGTAGGTGTGTACGTCTTAGCAGGATCTGTCGCGAAATGCTATGCCGGTCCTGCCGTGGTCATTTCATTCGCTATCGCCGCGATTGCATCGATGTTTGCAGGTATGTCATGTTACGTTACGATTTACGACGATACGTCACATTGATACGTGAGCTACATTGAGGCTTATATCCATTTCCTTACATTTTAGTATGAAAAATTTTATCGTAAAAAGTTTCATTGAAATATTATCTCAGATCCCCAAGCAAAAGAAATCGCAACTCTTCTCTTAGGCAGTTTCACGG
>VBVR01004145.1:0-15204 GCA_011638315.1 Tetramorium parvispinum
AATAACTGTTGAGAAGTAAATAATGGGTATATGTATTCTATGTTATGTTGCATGTAAAGGGCCATACGACATATTCATATATCTCGCTTCTTGCGAGAAAAAGGAGACATTAAGAGGATGGTCGAAGAAATTTAATAAACACGATAAAGTAGCTTCGCTTTCTCCCTTGTTAATTTAGGAATAATTAGTGATTTAATTAATAAAATTTAATATTCTTCATGCGTATGCCATCTTTTAATTAGTAACATTACGTTTGCTGGTAGAATTCGTTATTCGCGATTTTTTTATTCGATGACATTCAATTTTTCCATCTCACTCTTTGCAACGTTATCGTTTAAATTATTTTTATTTATGATGAGATATATGTATAATCCGCCGTATCATTAATTGAATAATTGAAAAAATTGCTAAGTAATTAACAGTTTATTATAAACAATTTATAATAATATATAAAGGGCGACTTATATAAAATATTTTTCTCGAATATACAAAGAAGCATCGCAAATATGTAATAGAGGGGCATAGCAATTTTTAATTGTACTTTACAGGTAGCGCGTCACACCTTTTGCTCATTTTTCGTTTATTTGCATCATATCCGCGCTAATGAGGGCAGACGCGAACGCTCGAAAACATCGTAGTCGGCATATGCAAATACATAGCTAATTGGATTAAAGATAATTAACGTCGCTGGTCCGAGTATTCGATCACAGGGCCGTCCCCGAGAAATTTCGACTATATTGCGACAATATTCGCAAACACAATATGAACGGTATAACCTGTGTAACCAGTGGCGATGATCGCTGCATATAATTGCAAAAATACTGTGGAATCTCCCCTATAATGAAATAGATATCACGTGGAATGCGCTGCTCGCCCGTACGGAATTCTCAGTCACATCATACTTCAAATATATCGCGTTTGTGGTTCTCATTTTCGATGTGATCACGATACTCTGGCTAGCAAGATCGCTGGTCCTCGATGACGGATTAAATTTGAATTTTTGCTATCGCCTCATACATTGTAATCTTATTATTCTAATTACTATGGGAAAAAATTTCTTGAATTGTGAAATAAATTATGTAATGTTATTTTCAATTTATTTATTACGTTTATGAAAAATCAGGTATATCGTAGAGAAAAAAATAATATTTCTATCTTTTCGCATAATTCCGTTTAAAAAAATAAATATTATGTATTTATAGCGTTAAATATTTTATTATAGTTAGCTCTTTTAATTATTTTTATAAATTATTTTTAAATGATAAAAAGATCTCATTGATGGAAAGTATGTTCAAGAAAGTAAGTGAAAAACGTATTGAAGCATTGATAAAATCAATGACGAAAGAAGTTATTTGTTCATAACTGCAAAATGTGAAGTAAAATAAATACAAAAATGATGAAAATAACTTCGATTGAAACTATATGTATATTTTTAAAAATCATTGAAGACATTAATATATATGACCCCAAACATACTGGTGGCGGGCAGAAATCGAACAAAGTGACTATTTTTTTAGCGCATTGTTAGAGAACGGGAGTGATGTCTACGGCACTCGTAAACCGAAAATGTATTTGGTAGGCAGGTATGTGTGCCCTGGCACGATCGATTTTAAACAGACGCGACGAGCAGCGGCAAATTGACAATGTGTCGAATGCAGACAACCGATGCCTCTGGCTAAAACTACCCTACCACGCGACAAAACCAAAATCCTCTCTATATATATCGCCTGAATGCATTGCCTCGAAAGGTTGCAGTATATCTTCAAGATCTACCTATAAGTTTGTAGTGACAAGTGTTTAATAGCAGTCAAATTAATACTATAATAATTAAGGAATTGACATATTAAACACTCTTATATTGATATTTTAATTATTATTAATTATAATTATATATATATGTAATTACGGTAATATATAATAATCTATGTATCAAGTAAAATATTACATTTATTTATCTCTTACATTCTTAAAGAAAAATATTATAAAAAATATATATATATATTTTTATTTAATTAAATTAAAAGTAGATAAATTGTAATTAATTCTATGTCAAAGTAAAGTAGGCAACGAGAAGACGCTCTCAGTGTTATACGTTAAGCGCGATGAATATTATTATGTGCTACATATTCGTCTTTCACCGATAAGTATTTCGAGAGCTAAACACGCAGACACGGTAGCTTCTATCAAACTCTCCCGCGCGCAGCTAATTTTCAACGCGTGGAATAATTTTATCCTCCTGAGCGCACCGGTGATCCAGCCCTACGTTCTGCCCTACCGTCGACACAAGTAATACCACTTTCGCATCGCACGAGCGCGCGTTTCGCCCGCTCCAATTGGAACATCGCGCACGGGCAACAGGCGACACACAGGTAGACAGGAATTTCTGATATTACATACCAGAAGCCGGAATGCCCCCATAACGATCCCGGGGGAGTGTACAAGCTTCTCCACATACGCCAGACATATTCCACGTCTCGTACGCCTCTCGCTCTAGTCACTGTCCTCTGTTTGCTGCAAACCGCCATGCCGTCCTCCTCTTTTTCCACTCTTTTTCCTTCAACCTCGCCCTCTTCCATCCTTCTCCCCTTCCTCCGCTCCGTCCCTCTTTCTCTCTTTCCCTGTCCCCTTCTCTCTTTGTTCTGTGCCTCCAATTCTCCTCTTCCCTCCCAGTTCTCACCAACGGTTACGGTCGTTTCGGAGTTCTTCAGCGGCGGCGAAGTACTTCGATAACGACCTTTTTCTATCGGAAAATCAAAATCTTTTGTCATTTGAGGCAAGTGTTCGCTCTTTTCAATATTCCGACTACAGCTCCTTGTGTAATAAGCTGATAATGAGTATTAACATGACAATTTTGTTGAGATATGTTGACCGCGAAAATAATATATCCTTTTGTCGATAAGATTATGAAAAAGAAAAAAAAATTTTTTTATTCTACTTTATAATTAGCATACATTTGCAAATGGAATACAATAGAATATTTTAAATAAAATAAGTTTAAACGAGAAATATATAATAATACAAAAATACATAATAATGTGTAATAATAAATACAATTATTCCTGCAACAATATTTTATATAATAAACAAAATGTAAATAATTTCAAATATTCCATTAACTTATTCCGATCAAAATGATACCTCAAACAACAAACTATTGTATATAAAATATGTAAATTGCTAGGCAGAATAATAATATGAAAATAAAACTCAAAAAATTAAAATAAATTTAAAATTTTTCTATCAACACCAATTATAAGTATCAGAATAATAAAAAGTTTTCGTTGTATTTACAGTATGATAAACGACTCTTCGAGTAAAAATAGAAGACAGTCTCATTAAGTATTCTTTGCTTTTCAAAAATATGAAAGATACAATATGTCTTGTATCCAAGCCGGTATGGTTCAAATGGAATGAAAGCTTGCTTCCACCCTGCCTTGCAAGCGATATTCATGTCGCACTGTTGCGACAAATGCAGAAATCTTGGGGAAACATTGGCGGTAGAAATATCAGCGACCGAAGGCGTCGCAGCGTTGTCCTGGTTAAAGTGTTTTAAACGCACGACATCTCCTCACTTATCACGAAAATGGGCTGCATGTTGAGATAGGTCGTTCCGCAAGGGTTTAGTGCCTTCGTTAAGCTGTAAGCTTCATTCAATTTTCTCCAATTTGTGGCAATTTGTGCTTACAGCACCTACATGCTCTCACGTCCCCTCCGCCCCGTCAACGCACGCACGCGCAAGCGTTTACGCTTACGAGAGAGATGGTCCTCCAACAAAATTCATTTTACGGATGCACTTACACACGCCGGACTCTTCGATATTATTTTTATACCGGGCTTTCATAGCTATCGACCCGTCTAGAGTAGATTACTGTCAGTTATCAAGGTTTATCCGGTAGCTATACTCGTAAAACTTCATTGCTAACTGCAATGAAATATTACGATGCGAAAAAAGAGTAAGCTTTGTTTGATTGTACCGTAATAACTCCAACTAATATTTGCTATTTCGTACAGGCGACTAATGCAAAAGTAATCCTTAAACTTAAATCTCTAAAACGTTAGGTATGTGTTATGAGGACGATAATGTTAACTCATTGATATATTTATTGTTAGCAATTGATTGAATTAATTCATCGATTATCGTGATAAACATATTGCGGTAGAATATATAATAGAATATATAATTTTTTGTAATAATGTAATGAGTATCAGTGATTTTGTAGCTCTAGACAGGCAGACACGTATTTGTATAAAAAAAAAATGTCGTAGATGGCGAGGGGGATATATATCAGAAAAATATGTCTCGATGTTTTCAGTACATCTTTAATTTAAAGAAGTACCTTCTTGAAAATCTCATCGAGTTACATCATATAATCCGCTTTTTCTTCCGAGCCAATGAAGCTCACTGCGATGAAGACGTCTCGATTTTGTCTGAATAAGTGATACCATTATCCAATAAAATAATCACTAGCTTGATAAACGAGTTTATTACTTTCTTTTTTAGATAGAAATATGAAACTTAAATATTAGTTTCTTACAGATAATTGCATTGTGTAATATGTTGCCATATATTTAACAAAATATAAACTGTCTAATAGTATTTTTAAAATGATTATTTTTCCCTTGAGACTAATTAAATGTCAATTATGATGAAAATGTTCAATTTTCTATTTCGGTTTTTAATCAAATCTGTCGTTTAATAATATAAAAATACACTATTTTTCCAACATATTAAACATAAGCGGCTCTCCGATTTATATCGTAAATTATTTTCATTTAACAAACGTTAAATGGCCATGCAATTTGAACGAACACCATAATTGCCTGTCTTGAAAAAGTCCGTCGCTTTTTAACGAGTCTTAAAACGAGTTTTGATTTTTTTATTTGTCAGCGATCTCGGACTTGGAGCTTCCAGCACTCCACGGTTGATATCTATCAAAGGTCACGGAAGGCGAGTTCGTCTTCCGGTCCAGTCTGAATGATCCTTATTTCCCGGCGGGATATCTGACGTAACGCTCGCGCGCGGATGATCCGGCTCGGTAACTCGCGATAAATCGCGCACCTGGCCTCGGTACTTTTCCACGCCGAACTCGGCGATTTCTCGCTACGCGATCGCGAATAGCTGTTCGCGTGGTTAACCTTTGTTGCACAAGTACAGCTCTCTCTGAAGTACCATTCTGAAATTATTACATTCTAGTGGGGTGGATATTAGCTCCCGCGCTTGTGCTTTCATTAGACGTTACCTTCGAGCGTTTCAATTTAGCGCGAAACCACCCCTCAGCCTCGTTCACAGGTCTATAATATCCAGCCAGGCACTTGCCGACTCTGTAGCATGCTTCATTTGGATGTCGATCGAGTTCCACCCATATCTCACATTCCTAGTACGGCTGCCAACGAGTTACCGACCGTTATCGGCGATGCCACATTTCTGCAAATATTTTGCCACTCGATACCGTTCGGCTTTCGCTTAATTGTCGAGCCGGCGATGCGAGCCGATCCGCGAATTTCGGCCGATTTATCCTGTCTGCCTCGCTTCTTCATCCGTAAGAGCGATGTATTTCTCGTATCGTCTCTCGTTTACTGAGAGAAATCACATTTATAAGATAAATGAAATTTATAAATATTTACGAAGCGATACTTAAACGTAACTCGTATTGAAGCGATTTAGAATCATTAATCACGTTTATTGTCGTCGTCGAATATTTATTTATTACCTACTACTATTTTGTAGAGTCGGGTAAAGTGAAAAATCGGTCGATTCTCCATCTTGAATATTTGAAATTAAATGAAAATCATGTCCAACCAAGAGTTGGACTATCAAGAGTTTGATGTTGTAGCAAGTTGAATTAATTAAATCAAATTTTATAGGAGTTTATATATACTGGGTTATTTAATATTTCACTTTTCTCTCTGTATTCTTTTATGTATTTTATTATTATGCATTTAGTTTTGAAAGACGTTGTTGTTTAATCCACCCGGTAGAATTGGTCAGAAGAAACTTGCGCTAGAGACTCTTTGTGTATATGTCCAAAGTTTAATTAGTTTTTGGAATGTATTGAGCACAAGGTGGTTAAGTTTAGTGCAAGTCGTAGTGGTGGGACAATTTTATCGAGAAGTTTTTCAATTTTCTCGGCTCACAAACTTATCTAGAAAGCTTGGGGACGCGCCGATACTTTCTTTATCTAAGATTTGTTTATTGTTATTCAGAGAAATTAGGCATAACCGATTGATAGAATATCAATGAAATTTGATTAATACACATATAAGTGTAAATAATAAGTGTAAATAAATCTGTCATAACTTTTACTTCACAGACACGTAAAATTCTGTACGTTAACTATATGCTTCTCTTTTACGCAATAATAATATGCATATTATAAAAATGGATTTTAACATCTTAGCTATTCTATTACATAGTATTTATTTATTCATCTTTAAAAAAAAATACACTTGCTCCATTCCCTTTGTTCATAGAGTGTAGTTGCGCGATTGCTTCGTTACGGCTTGCAATTACTGAAACTGACAGGGCATTTAAAGAAAAGAATTTCCGTTTCTCCGCCGGCAATGATTTCTTAAGATAAAAATTTACAAGACCTCATTACAGCACGGTGTCTCCTAAGACCCGCCTTTTATACCCATGCTTTCTTTCCCTCCGTTTTCTGGCTCTGCTTCTCGAATTCCCTCACTTGCAGTCCTCGTTCTCTCTAACTGTGCTGAGACTTTGTTAATGGAAATTGATTACCACAAGAAGGCGATATCTAAATCATGCCGCTCTCTCTTCTAGTCCGGCCGAAGTTTCTCTCCCTCCGTCCACCAGAAACTCTCACGCAACTTCCTATTGAGTATATTTTTACGCACCTTTCTCGCCAACTGTTTGCCACGATAATACGACGAAAAGGACATCCCAAAATCTCTCGTAAATTTTTTAATACTTTGTAGGCTAGTAATTAAGATGTTTACGTGAGAGCATTAACTCGCATAACAATAAATAACGTACATAAATAATATACGTAATAAAATGTAAAAGCTTACATTTTTTTGAATTAAATATTGAACTTGAACTGAAATTGCAATTAATCTAACTAAAGGAAAAGAAATAAGAATCCACTAAACAATGTAAGTATATACAATTCATTAAAAAGTATAAAAACGACCGTCGAGTAGATTATTGGAATTTGCAGTAATCTCGCAGTCTCGCTTCTTTGCAGATTAAAGCGAAACACATCAGTATGGGCGGAAGAGTCGATTTTAAACTTGTCGCAAGTGGATTTAGCACCTTTTGTGGACTACGCAGCTGCCTGTAACGGCGACGAGAATGCCATGCAGGACATTATCCGGCAAGTCGGTATGCTTGATCCTTTTTCGCAGTGAGCTCTGGACTTACTGCTAAAACGTGGCAAGATTTACTCCGGAACTTAAGTCCCGGCTAAAGATTTATACCGCCCTTTCATATCTTCAAAGTCTTCGCTGTCCCAGCGCGTCGATGTAATGTTCTGCATTCTGATGTTTCCTCGATAGTATAAACGTGTTCCTGGTCAAAAATACAGTCTCGACCTTCCACGAGAGATTCGGAACTCATTGAATCTTCATCAGAGAAACATTTCAAGATCGTTCAAGTAGAATATATTTATAAAAATGTTATAATCCGTTCTAAGTTTGGAGAGTTTTGCGACGTGTTTAAAGTTTATTAATATTTATTGAAATAATTGAAGCATAACGATAAAGTTTCGCTTATTTATAAGCCTTTCGCCAGCTGTCGATTAATATATTATCATATCGTTGCCCTTGCTCCGATGAAAAATCGTATAGACGATAGAATCGAGTGATCGACCGCTTCGACAAAATTTCCGCTGAAAGTTTCATCGGCGGAATTCGAAGGCGCGTGAATCCGTTCTCTTCGCAATTTGACGATCAGTAAAAATATATTCCCCCATATGTGTGTGTGTGTGTGTGCGCGCGCGCGCGCGCAGACACATCCCGCTGTGTTTGGCTTTACGGGCACGTAAGTCACGCGTCAAGGGATGATTCCGTGTTGCGTGCGTTTCGGGGCAAACAATGGGCCGACCCCAGCCAGGGTGCGCCCCTGGCAAACACGAACCTGCTGCTAAACTTATGTCTGTTCCGTTAATGCGCTTTCGGCGGGCTTCGGCAGGGCAACAGATTTACGACGGCGCGCGCGGTCAGTCATTCTAGTTAATTGGAGCTGCGGGCGTGAAATGCTCACAAAGTCAAGTCAGAGGAAGCAGTTATCGGCCCGAAACGATTCGCCGGATCGCCGAGGTGCGTTCGGCGGTCGGTTGTGCACATGGGAAAGCAATGCGCGATGGGATATCGGCGGAATAATGCGCGCGGAGTAAATTAGGGTGGCCAAAACCGCGCGCATCCTATTTACAAGTTTTCACCCCGCGCTACTCTCACGCCGGGATGTCCACTACGTGCTTATTTATAACGTTTCACGATTTCAATTTTTTAACGACCGGGACAGCAGGACAATTAATACATTTTTTAATATTTTGAGAAGCAAACGAATTTTATGAAAGAATTTAATGTAATATTTAGACTATTGCATTGCATTTTTCTATACGTGTAAACAAGAAAATATGCAAGAGAAAAATTTCTCAAATTCTTTTTACATTGCAAAATTTTATACGCGTGAGCTTTAGACTTTTAATGAAAGTTCACAGATGGTATTCTCCTCTGCATTAAATTCC
The DNA here is from genome assembly GCA_011638315.1 of Tetramorium parvispinum. Classification (NCBI taxonomy): domain Eukaryota; kingdom Metazoa; phylum Arthropoda; class Insecta; order Hymenoptera; family Formicidae; genus Tetramorium; species Tetramorium parvispinum. The sequence continues at coordinate 8,709 of VBVR01004145.1, forward strand.
TAATTCCTACATTTTTAATAGTTTAAATTAAATATCTTCCACGTTGAATAAAGCCTTAATGATTAGCATTATTTATTAATGATTTATTATTATCATTATTAATGATTAGATTTAAAATTGCATATATTTCAGTTTGAATTGAATCCCACGGATAATGATTTTCTCAAATAACGAATCTCTCAAAAATACACTTTGTTCGCAAATTGCTTTCCCAATAGATTCTTTTAACTCACAATCTTCAGTTGTCTGATTTCGATGTGCGCGAAGCTAAGCATTGGGCAAGGTCGACGTTGCTATGTGCACCCTTGGTATTATAGGGAGGCGAGCTACCCCATTGGATTAGGAGACCCCATAGAGGGAAAAATGTAATATAAAAGGCTTACTGGCTAAGCTGTTAATATGTTGTACGAGGATGTGTCCGAGGAGGAACTATGTATATATTACCACGCTGTTCAAACATATGTCGTTCATGATCGTGTTGATGCAGAGGATAGTTTGTGGACAAGTCAGATCTTATTTGATTTAAAATGTTCCGGTGGCTTTCGACTTTCCATTAATAGAAACAGATTAGTATTATGCGAGCAATTACAAATGTCTCTGAATATTATTATAGAAAACAGAATCAAAGAAAAGACGCCAGATAATTAAAAAGAAATGTCATTGAAATATATTATAAAAAATTTATTGAAAATATAGTTTTGATAATTTGTTATAAATATTCTATCATAAATGGAAAGAACAAATCGACGAAACAAAAAAAATTATCTTGAATTTCTTATCCTGTTGCGCGTATAGAAAAAAGCGTTAGATAGACGTGTTCATTTTCCACGACTATGTTTCTTCATTGGATTGCATTTTACTGATTAATATTCCGTAAAAGCATTAATAGGAGAATAAAATCGATAAGTGATTGAAAGTGGTAAAATAAATTTAAAACGCTGGTATTAGAATCATTTCTTTGTCTTCAGCATAAAAAGGAAATATCAGTTTCAGATGAATAATCACGGCGGAGATCTAATACTTCTCATAAGAGTTGTGCGGCATCGCCGATACAAATAAAATGAACGAGGCTCATTAGATTATCGTGTCGTTGTGCAGACGTTGTGCTATAATAAATTCGAGGGAATGAGACTGCTAGATCTTGTCCTTTCATTTCCTGAGACTAAACGGTCAGTCGGTATACGCTATTAGAACTTATATAATTTTAACTGCATATATAAATCATTCGCGAGAATAAAATTACTGCAACCACCATTCCTCTCGCGTTGTAAAATTATAATCGTTTGTTTTAATGGTTAATTTTATCAACCAATTAATTACTTTAGCAATTAAATTCTATTTCTAATTCTACAAGAAAGACAATGATCAATGAGAGAACACTTAAAATAGATTGATATTGGTAAAGTCAGTTATATTGAGTTTGCATGTTTAACATACAATAGGCAAAATGAATATTATACTGGTGAAGCGGTTTCTAAATTCTTTGTGCAATCAAAACTACTAATTTAATTATCTCATTAATCAACTAGCATAATTTACTGTTCTATTTCAAAGTATTACAGGGACAACATCTGACCGAGCACGATGATTAAATATAAGGAACAATGAATTTATTGCGTATCTCGTGCTCATCCTGTCCGTTACGATTTCATTGATAAGTTTATGATCATACGAAAGATGCATATTGCCCATCCAAATAAACAAGCATTGTAAATGAAGTCGTGGCGCATACAGCACTTAATATACTCGCGCTTGTATTACGCCCCTGTCTACGGGACGGCTATAGGCGAAGAGAGAGAATGAAGAAAAAAAGAGGACGGGGCAGCGGGACCGACGGTGGCCACGTGGCGACACGTGCTCTAAGAATTAATTGAGACATGAAATTTATTTGGCGCTCACATAGATCGGAACTGATCAGCGTCTTCGAGTCGATAAAGATTTCGCAGCGATCAATCGTCGTCTGAAGCAAGTAGGTATCATCGCGTTCGAAAAATTATTTTGTTTTATTTTATAATTATAGGATAATAAATCATCTTAATAATCTACATATATCTTTTTGCTATATATATATAATATATAGTATTTCTGTTTTCTTTTTCCTTCTCTCTATTCCTTCTCCATTATCAAATATTAATATTATTTTTCAGAAAAGTAATATGAAAATGTTGATAAATTATTAGGTCATTGAAAGCATAGAAATAAAACATAGAAATAAGCTTTACAGGGAGGTGATATTTTCGGTAAGCTTAATTAGTAAAATGAGTAGGATTAATCGCACCAAATATGACGTTCGGATATTTCCCGATAATAATATTAACAGCCTTTATTTTCTGATCACTACTAAGAAATTAGATGTCACAGATAATTAAACCGATATGATTTGGATGGAACGTACGTGCGTATTTCTATATGCAAATTGACGAGCGTTGTTTTTGATTTGACAATTGCTATTTACAGTCGTTGTAGAGTCGTATTTTCAAACACGTTGCGACATCGTACATTTATCTTATTGTCGCAATTGGAGCTCGATTGGAATTCTTCATGTAATTTATAACGGAATAAGTAATAAATAAATATCGAGCATTCAACATTTTTACATTTTCTCCGATAAAAAAATTTAAAAAATCTTGATTGATAAAATTTTATATTGATGATAGAGCTTTTTGTCAATATAATTAATAAAAAAACATTTCTCAGGTACAATATAATTAATAAGAGCGAGATTAATAACCGCAGTAGTTGATAAAACAAGCAAGTTAAACAGAAAAGTGTAAAGATGTTTTATATCCGTAAAAATACTTCTCCTTTCTCAAAATTTCCTCTAGAAGTATTGGTTCGGGCAACTATTAAAGAATCGACGGGCTCTCATCACGCAGGAACACACGCGGCGGCAGCATTTCGGCGCGCGTAGGATTAATTGTTCCCCGATGCACTGTCACTTCGATTTCGATCTCAACGGGCGCGACCGACGAGGCGTTATATGAGGCCGCTCGATATAGGTAGCAATCCGGCAGTCTGCAGTTAATTTAGAGGCCATTTCCTCTGTAAATAGCCAATAAAAGCACGGCGTGTGCGCGCGAGCGCGCACACGCAACATTCGAGAGAAGGATGGGTCGAGGAGAGGCTAGCAACGTGCTGTAGCAGGTAGGGTGGACGGAGAGGGAACAAAACGAAGGAGATGTCGAGGAGGGACGGGATGCGAGAGACGGGACGCAATATTATAAAATTTAATGTCTTGGTTTACGGGCCGCGGAGCCGGCTATAACCTCGCCCCGATATTTACTGGGCAATCGCGGGGCTATATTGCACCCCTCCTGCTACCCCGTGCAGCCCTTTCCACCATAACGTTCGCGTCATCCTCTCCTTCTCTCGGCGCTCCGAGTTCGGGCTTCTTGATCGCTTCCCGATTGAGGCCCACCGACTTCGGGCATCAAAAGAGATCCCAACGTGCCTATTGAACTCGCGATTATGTTACGAGAGAGGCGATTGAATGTAACACACAATGTTGGAATTTTTACATGGGAAGAGAGATATGAAAATTGTTTGCGCATTTAGAGCATATTTATTTTTATATATTTAATATCCTGTAAAAACGCATAAAAATTACTTTAGCCAAGTGCTGTGAAAAGTTTATTTGATAATGCACATTGTACATAGGTAACGATGCCACAGGATTAGAAATAGCTGATTTGATTACGTAAAGAATTCATTGAACCTTGTATAGCTGGTTCATTTATAGCCGAATCAATTATCTAGTGTCAATGTGACAAGTTTGATTCGCATTCTTAGCTATTAGTTAAGTCCATAAAATATTGACACCGGTTGTATATAAGTCAGGCCGCGCATAGAGATATATAATTCGCGAATTGATCATGAAAATATCTACTTCTTCCTATATTAAAATTTATAACTCACCGCAGCAGTTCATCTTTTCTATTTACATGTTTTTCACGACGGCCCATATCATTTGTTTTTCCAGGGTCGATGCCCAAAAGGACCGGCGGTACCGTCACTGCTGGTACTGCACATCGCGCTTTAAATATATATTAATCGTTCCCAATCGTTTTATTTATAACGATGAAAAGCGGCGTCGCATTTTACGTATCTCTCGCAGGACCTCCGATGACGACTGAATTCTCGTGGGTCAACGAACCCGCGAATCGACGTAAAATGGTATCTTCGCGAAAGTAAAAAAATCTCCGAGTGACGTGGTTTCGCGGCGATGTAATGAAACGCAATCGATTTCAAGCGGTTTCAATGTTTTATGCACTCGCCGCGCTGCAGCGAGTTTTTTTTATTTACCAGCCCGGTGAATAAGTGAAGGGCCGTAACTTCGCTCTCTGCTGCCAGCGAGGACCTACCGAGGGTTTTTCTTTTTTTTTTTTTAGGACGGAAGATATAAATTCGTCGACTAGCATTGAGGTATCTCGCGAGGAAGAATGAGGCAAATGACGCTCGCAACGTATAATTAAGTCTTTCGACAGCTTCGCAATAAGAGTCAGCAAAAATAAAATTTGACATATGACAGTTTGCGCGCGTGACTGTTTGATGAAATGACTAAAATAAATATTGAGTTTTTATCCCCGTATCGAGGAGAGCAGTGCGGCAAAATAGTTAGGTATTACATGTAAAATTAGACTCTCGTATAAACTTGCCTTTGGTTTCTCAAAACGAACGAAATTGCGTCATTATTATGTCCAATAATGCACTCTACATTAGGCAAGTCGAGAAGCTCGTTTTATCGTAATTCCCGTACTTCGATATTTTCATCATATTGTATAGTAATACCGACCACGAGATAGTTCGATAAAATATGCATTCATGCCGTTCCCGTCGCATAGTTCCCGTACATATTCAGGTGCAAAGTCCATTAACAGTTATAAAATAAAACTGACGCATCAACTCATTCTAAGATCCATGACACCGGGCAATGAATAAACTCGCATTATATGCCGATTTATTTGGTTACTTTAACGTTTCGTTACTTGGCGAATCTACACGAATTCGAAAACGGTTAACAGTAAAAGCGAACAGAAAGAAATCAATCATCGGTAAAATATCTCTGCATCTCTTTTGCACAATGCAATTCGCACAAAACGAAATTCCAATTTTGTTTGTTGGTGTCATTCCTCAATTCCTTTTAATACAATGAGTAACGCCATCTATATTTATCCAAAGTCAAAAATTATAATCCATAGACATCTTACGTAAATTTTCACAGTAATTCGAAGACTGTGTTCCGATCAATGTATCTCGACGAAAGGGAGGCTCACACGCCACGGTATAAATCGGTGCAGATGCCGACTATTCTCGTATGTACATCGGCTACGATTTAAAAACACGAAGCTCGTACGTAACCGCGAGAGACAAACAAGCGAGCTTCGCACGCGTTCGCCCTCTCCGGCCGACGCGACGTTAGGAAAACGAACGACGGTGGCGGACAAGAGATAGGAGCTCGTAGGTAGAGAAGTACGTATCTACCCACCCTTCGTTGTTTCTCGAGACGCGACAGTCCAAGGATAGTTATCCTTTTCTCGTCTTCGTAAAGCAGGAATTTTTACGCGTGATATAATAGCTGCAGGTTTCCTCCTACCGGTGGCCGCCATCGCCAATGGAGATACCCAGCCTGCGACAATAAAAACTGTACGCTTGTGAGATATCGGCTGTATCCCCGCGGAGTTAAAATAGCCGCTTGTTTCTTACGAGCAAGGTGTAAGTCTGATTTCGAGAGGGGGAGGGGGAGAGAGGAAGGGGAGGATTTCTCTGGGGATCGCGGCCTCATAGACTTGAACGTCAAAAATCGAGCGAAACACGTTATGGGCGGATAAAAAAAATATATTTATATATATCTTAGATTTTATATACAAGTATCTTAAAATTGTTTAATGAGATCGAAGAACCTAATGATTCAACACTGCTTGATTTGAGATTAAAAATTTCGAATATAAAATTGCTTTCATGACTATTAGTTTAATTTTGTATATATGTTGCAACAATCGGACCAAAACCACTGTCAATGGAATTATCAGAAAACAATAGACTTATATATGTTTCGATTAGACATCGATTGTGTCTTAGGCCACAAAGAAAGAATATTGAAACTTTGATTAAATTTTTTACGTTCCCTCGATATCGGCCTAATAGATCTCGTTTAAAACCTAAGTATGCGACAATTCGCATTCGTGGTGCACTTAATTTTTTTATCATTTCGGTGATTGCCGAGTAAAAGAAAATGTTGGACGTGACATAACGCCTGTCCTTCTCCATGAGGTTGACCGTCGGCGAACGGCCACGTCGCGTCGGGGCCGAAGACAAGAGAAGGAGAAATATCATCCGGCGCGATATGTACGTACGGTGGACGGTATATAGGGTAGCGCGCGCGGAAGGATCTATCTCTCCCAGATAGTCTGGGTGGGTGCTCTTTCCCTGTAGTACGAGGGGTGGGTGGCCTTCGCTGAAATGGCAAAACACAAGACACGGAGGTGCGGGAGGGGGA
>VBVR01004146.1:0-15194 GCA_011638315.1 Tetramorium parvispinum
CCTCTTTTTCTTTTCTCGCGCGATCCCCCCCTCCTCGCCGTCTTCCTATCGTCTGTGCGTTACGGCGCGAAACCGAGCGCGGTAAAGTCGGCGCGGACTGCCTCGTTAGCCCCGCGATAAAACGTTCGTCTCATCCGCCGATGTCACTTGCGGCGAAATCACTTTAGAGTCGACGATGACGGGACGCGGCAGCCGTCGGGGTCCGCCGCCCGTTTTCTTCAATTCCCTTCGCCCCCGTCTCTCATTTCTGGCCGTCGTATCTGCGAATACCGGCGCGTTTTTACGACCGGCTGTATTCAATTGACGTCTTCGACGGACGAGCCGGAGCCCCCGGCGACGTTGACGGACGCTTCGCGATTACGCGAAATGTCATCAGGCCATCTTCCCCTATATTGCACATTAGCGATGGTTATTACCGCAGAAATACGTGCGGCTATCTTCACATTTTTCAACATCACAAAACCGTTCTCACAGGAATTACTCGAAGTTGACCAACCAAGTCTAACCAAGATTGAAGCTCATTGAAGCTGACGTAATTTCAATAACTTGAGTTCTCGACGACGCAGAAGCAGCGGAAATGACGTCCGCGTTCCTCACGCCATGCCAGCGAAAACGCGACGTAATTGACGTAAATGACGTTTTGACTTTATAGCATATAAAAAATTGAACTCGTCGAAATTATGCCGGGCTGAAACTGCGATTTTCGTTAATATTTATTTAACGAGCGCATCGCACAACTGACGGATGAGGGACGATTATTTCAATTTGCGCGTATCTCTGCGCGACAAATTAATCGGAGAGTGACGTATTAATTTTTCGCGACAGTCAAATTTAATGGCCATCCGTCCGCAAAAAGTAGAAACGACATGCACTCGATGCGCAATCGAGAGATACGTGTGCAACATTTTTGTATCGATAATGCTTTCCGGACGCTCTGGCGGTAATGCGGGCATCGCGCCGCCGCAAACAATGAATTAATTGTACGCTGTAGTTTATTAAACGCTCTTTTTATCCCCTCCACCCTCCCGCCAGTAAATTTCTACGCTTCCGCCGCTGTTGCGCTCGTCGATGGTGCGTCGTAGCATGTCATTTCCTTCATTGGATGGTTTCATTATCTGTTGCACCGCAGGCTACCGTGTACGCCGAGTTCAACCGGGGTCACGTTGATAGAATCCGAATATTCTGCGGACCAACGGCGGAAGCGCGGTGGCCGAAGGGCATGTTTTTAATATACCGCACTGTGACCGGTTTTTTGTTTTATCAGTACAACAGAGAGCGAGCGTATCTATGGTAACGAGATCTTATTCATTTTGCTTATACGATACTTGTGGACATAGTTTTGTAGTCTTTTCACGAAGCTAGAGCGTTTGGTGGTTGCAAAAAGAAAGAAATATTTTTGAATTTTTTCCAATTTGTAGCTCTCAAAACACGCATTTTTTTAAGAAAAATAATCATAATTTTAGTTAAAAAAATTATTCTTGTATTATTAGAAATGATTCTTGAATTTTTAGACAGATTAAGGATTAATGATAAAAAATGTTAAATACAATAAATATTATCTTTTTAGTTCTTAAACTGTTAGCGCGAGCTGTATTTAATGTAATTAAGACAGAGATTTAAAAATCAAAAACTAAAAGTTTTCTGCGAAAAAAGATAAATTACATATAATTTTGTCGAGAATGCGGATTCTTAAATTGGTCAAAAAATCTGGAAAACAAGTGGACGTAATTTTATAAATTAAATTGCGATCTAACATTGTCCCAACATGAAATTTCAACAAATATTAAAACATTAATTTATATAAGTCTGCTTCACAATTACATTTCTAAAAGTATTTTAGAGAAATATAATGAAGAATCTCACAAAAGAGTTTGTAATTAAATTAAATTATATGACGCAGTTAACAGCCGTCGTTAAAAAGCAACGGTGTCAGGTTATTTCACGCCTGTTCGTTAAACCTGAATCTTGTCTAAATCTAACAAGCGTTCGACCAAATTGCAAGTTTCTTTTTACATCGTGGTCAGAGGTTCATTACGTACGAAACAGGATACATAGATAAACTCCGGTCGGTCGTACCTCAAGATCGAGCCGCCGCGTTTGAGACACCCGGTGCACACGCTTCCTCGTCCCCGGGATTCTTCGACGTTTAGCCGCAGTGCCGCATGCATCAGATTGTCGCGCGTCGAAGGACGACCTCACATCGACGTCGTGAGGTCGTCCTTCGTCGAGGACTTTCCACGACGAGGAAAATCCGTCGCAAAGAATGCGAAGAAGTTTCCTGTCGACGATTTTCCTCGGAATTTTCTCGGAATTTCTTTCCCCTTCCACATGCGTGCGAGGTAGAAGGTGCGCGCGATTTGAGCACGAGTCGGTCCTCGCGTCGGCTCTCCGCGCGGAGGATCGTTAGTGTCAAACCGCGGTCGTCTCCGCGACATTCAGAAGTGACGTCGCGAAACATCGAGATATTCGAAAGCTCGGAAATTGCGCGCGCGCTCTTGACCGAAATCTACCTGTCGCGGTTCCCATTCTCGTCGTTGTTGTAATAGAGAGGACCCTAAAAGGGAAATTCCTCTCTCTCAGCCGTTGGATAAATCGCAAGGGGAGCCGGAGACAGGGATACCTCCCAGCCGAGGACGGAATGGTAGACAATGAGATTCGTCTACGTATAGAATTGGATGGCTGCGATCGGATGATAGTCGAAAGGTATAAGGCGCTTGGGAATAAGCTGCGACAATTTCTCCAGGGGATCTGCCGCAAGATTCACGTTCTCGTCGAACAAATGGGGAGCGAAAGGGAGCCGCTTCTTTCCTCATCGCGCAGCGAAACGGAATCTTCGCGCATCTTCTAAAACAATGTCGGTCGGCGGCGCGATGGAAATTGAATTTGTCCTTGCGCGCGAGGACCGTCCTACGGGAGACGAGGCGCCCAGACCCTTCGTCCTTTCAGGAAGGATATTCCGGCCTTCGCCGGATTTTAATTTTGATTTATACGGGCACCTGGGCGCAAACCCGCGTCGGGAGATCCCGGATTCGGAAATAGGGTATCGCGGCGGTGTAGTCGCGACGTTCGGAAAGCGGGGGAAATGACATTTCTGACTGTGGAAAGTGCTCTTTCATCGCGGCGACTCGAGGATTTTTCGTAGCGACGACCAGAAAATAGGAAATTTACCGAAAGCAAAACCTATTTTTCGAAGAACGGAGAGGCAAAGACGGATGAAGAAATGCGGAAGAAGACGCGGATGGGAAGCTATCTACGTTACTGCGTGGTAGATCGCCCGTGGGCTATGTAACTTGCGACTCGCGAATTGTCATGAGACGTGTATCAAAGCTAGCTGGAGGGGTTGAAGGATAGTCTGTAGTTTGGCAGACGACTTTGGTAAATATATGCGGAAAGTTGCCTGGTGGAGGTACTCACGATTTTGGAAATTGCCACAAGCTACACCGCGGGAACTGGCTAGAGTAATTTTCTCTAACCTTGAGAGGTGCACGTACACACATGCAAACGACCCAGAAGTTATGATTAATTTGTTCGTTTTCCCTACGTGAATATAGACTCTCATTTGAACGACATCGACCCGAACACAGGAAAAGCTGTCTGATTCAGATTCCTCTCTATGATTTTATAAGGAGATATCGTTAAGTCTGCACAATTTATAAAGTTACATTTCATGAAAGACACTCCGCGAGAAATTTTTACGCAACATTCGATGTATGAACAGAAAATTATTTTACTGTAGTTTTATATCCGCTGCGTTGAAATACTGATATTACAAACGCATGGAAATTGTTCCTGCGTTTACCTGCGGTAAACAGAAACGTGACCGAATTGACGTAAAGTGTACTTATTTTACAATTCTCTCTAAAAATGAATCAGTGTATAACTACTGTATCAAATAGTGATAAGTATACCACTGGTAATTAGTGGCCCGTCACTGAATTATTTAGCGAATTTTAGTTTTCGCTGCTTGATACAGTAGAATTATAGGTGTTCAATCATACTCAGTGTCACGCGTGACAATAATCACTGTTTATCTATGAAAAATGAATTCACCGGCAAAATCAGTCTAAATTTCCACTAATTCATTTTTAGAGAGTATGTATGAAAAATTTGCCAATTATGATCTTAGATTAAAAACGTTTAGTGGAGGGCGTTAGAAGATTCGAGATCTCACTCCGAAGTTACGGATTTACTCGTGTCAATTCGCTCGTCATCGAATCAACAAGGGCCCGTAGTGCAATTGTCATCACGTCGTAGAGTCTTGCACGACCGTTTAACGCGTTACGGTGATTGGGACGAACGCCGTTGAATCCCGGTCAATCAGAACGCTCGGCGCACTCGGTCGGGTAGTTTACAACAGCTAGCGGGTACAGTATATACGAACCGGCGGGGCTGCTGGTTACCGGAAGCACGGTCGAAGTCGGACAGAGCGAATATACTGGCTTTGTGCCAGATTGCTGTAAGAGTGCCTGCACTTACCGGTTTCCACTATATACGATACAACAGTTTCTCGTTTTATTACTTTATACGACATGGTAGTCAGTTTCGTCTTTATTATGTCCGACGCATCGCGCCTCTCCTCTGGCGCTTATTCCTCTAAAGGAGATTTATAACGCGTCATTTGAAAAAGGGCTTTTTACATATTGTATTTCTTGTAGATAAGTCGACGTTGAATCGTTTCTTTGCCGCTTATTAATGTTAAGTGTTATTTTCACGTTATAGATATAAATTTTTTTTCAGCTTTAGCTTTATGGAAAGTTTGAAATTAATAAACAAAATCCCTTTTGTTACATTTTTTTTACCGTCCTGCTTTATTTTAATTGCAAACGTGATGACTCTTTGTAATTAACGTTACTCTTTGATGTTTCTCTTGATATTTACTTTTATACGCGATGCGGTTTTATCGTGACAATCGGGGAGGTCATGTGTAAAACGTGGGCATACGTGTGTATGTGTAGATTTATAATCTACCCGGTATTCGCTGTAACTATGACACGATGAACGGTCAACACCGACAGTAATTTCTAGGGTAGAAGCATTCGGTATATATTCCGCAAGTTGAAAGCGGCTTTTTTGCGGATGCAACACCGGAATTATTAGCACCGTGCGACACTCGTTCTTCTTGTTATACCGCGCCATGCTAACTGTCCCCCACTTAGTACGCGTAATTTGTCGTGTTCATTATTTGCGTACGTCTGGCATGAAAACTTATGGGAATAACTGGAATTCATGCGAACGGACGGGTAAACATTTCCGCGGGAATATTAGGACACGATAATGAGATATCAAGTATGGATGAATTGCAAAGCAGAGAAGTGGTTATCGTTTTCTTCTCGTAGCTATACTTTGAAACATGTAAATTACATGCGAATGGTAAAATTAAGTGCGATAAATATTAACGGTGAAAAAACTCTTTGGTTACACGTTAAATTCTTAATTATTTCCATACTTTAACTTCCATCGCTGTTTTTTAATGGAAGTTATTTATATTACCATTTTATGTATCTCACATGCATATGAATTCACATAAATATGAATCTCTTTGTTAAATAAGTAACAGCATTATACTGCAGATTGCCATATCGATCTTGTTGAAAAGATAGTATTCTATTTAGATGAAAGTAGCAAATTTGAATTATTGAAATGACGATTTGTCTTTGAAGTTATGCAGCAAGATGTGCTTATTAATGCTTCTATATTTCTAATATAGCTTAAAGCTAGACAATAGTCGAGCGTATTAATATCGAAGTATTGACCAATCTATTTAATACCGGAGTAGATTTTGGATCGCTTTAATGAAATCAATTACAAAAATACGCCACGAGTCTTAATAATTGTTACATATAATTTAGTATAATTCTCTTATATAGTAATAACATTAATATTTAAAAACTCAATTTGAGAAATAAATATATGTAACTTTACGGGTGAAATCTCTCAGAATAAGAATTTCTTGAAAAAGCGACATTTTCAACGCTAATAATTAACGTAGTTTATTTTTTTTCTTCGACATTAATATCTATATAGTTCTGGAATATAATCGTATTTCGTATAATTATTAGCAATTAAAAGGTAATAATGATTAAAAAGTCTAATGGCTTTGGATTTATTAAACTTATCTTTATTTAAAAAAATATATATATATAAAATATATATATAAAAACCATTGTATTTTATATTATTTTATATTCAGTCAATAAGTACATATGTTTATATCAACATTTCACGATGTTGTTTGTACCCGGATCACTTTGGAAACTTTAGCAACCGAGAAGTTTCCGCAAGAAAAGTCTGCTTTTGCTTTTATATCTTCGTCCGTATTTTCTTAATGCGTACCCATAAAATTCCGCCGTGACTCGATAATCGTTGTCCGGTGATATCGCGTCTACTCGGTGTTCTCTATTTGGCGTCTATTAAGACAACGGATTCCGTCGCCCCTAGGAATCGACGACGACAAAAGTCACTCGGGTTCTAACAAAACCAATTTGCGGAAACCACGGGGCCACGTAGAGCCGACTATCTCGCAGGCACGCCGGACGTCGGTGCGACGTACGGACGGCCGGTCGTTAAGTGCAAGGATCACGTAGCTCTTTGATAAAGTTCCGGGTCGTTTCTTTCGTTACGAGCGCGCACGCCTAGCTCCTTATCCGAGGGAACTTTGCGCGTGTACTTATCGAGCGCGCCGGACATGGGGCATTTCTTACCAAGCTGGTCCGCGCTGATAAGGCGACACCGAATTTTTCTCGCCGTCAGAAAACGGGCTCTTTAATAAATTCCAGATGTATTTGACATATATATTCCGCGCCCTTCCAGTTGGTCCTGTTGAATTGATGTTGATGGTATTTGAGAGGGCGGTATTGAAAAGATGCGGCAAAAAAATTGCAAATTTCGTAAATATGTAATTTTTAATAGATTAAAAATAACATTCTCAAGATATATATATACATTGCTTTGATAAGTATTACTATCGAAAATAATTATATTACTTCTGCAGTATGTAATGCTATATTAAAATATACATAACTTTAAAATTGTTATTATACATAAAAAAATAATTATTGAGTTACAAATAATAATAATAATTCATAATCTACTTGACTTTTGACGTTGAAGTTAATGCTTGTAAAATGTTTCCGGAAGCATTTAATGATATGACGATACCTTTTACCGCGGTACAAAATTATCCGACAGTCGCGGGAATCCATCGGGTTCTAAAACCGGTGAAAAAGACCTATGTGTATCGGCATGTTCGATTGGCAGTTTTTTTTTCATGCTCGTTAACTTCCTCTCTCGACCATATGCCATCACCGGTGCGTCAAGTTGGATCCCATCGAGCTCGTTTTTATTGAACGCCTTTAACCGTCGTCCATGGGAAGCCAGAGGAGGGAAGCGAGACAACGGCCGCGTTAAAAATTAACGCTTTTCGAGATTAACGGCGTCGGGAGGACTGCAGACGCGTCCGAAAATGCGGGCGAATGAGTTACGGACGGGACGTTAAGTCTTGTAGATTTTCATTAAGTGCTAACGCCGCCGGGTACTCTGCAGCAGCAGCCGTCCCAATGGCGTGGCAGCGCGTACGAGCACGGAAGCGTATAGGGGGCGGGGAACTAAAAAAATGAGAAGGTCGTATTTTCTGAGTTCAGTGCGTCCGCCCTTTGGTATGTTAATTCATTACCGTGCTTCCTGCCTTCCGCTCTTTCTCTCTCTCTCTCTCCGCCCGCACCTTCTCTCTTCCCGAATCGGCGCACCTTGCGTTGTTTATACCGTCGCTCCATCCTGTGATCAATAACAGGATATCCTCCGTGATTTTATTAACAGTAAATTCGGAATGCAAGCTTAGCCCGAGACAACGGGCTGCGGTCCGTTTGTCACTTCCGTCTGCTCTTGAACTTCTCACGCGGAGGCTGGGCTCTTCGATGCTTAGCGTTTACTGAAAATCCTATTTTGTTGTATGAACAAAAAGTGACCAACCAAATTTTTCAAACATTTAATCAAATTTTTTGTTTGATTCGACAAAATTGGAATCCCATTTTGTTGAATCGAACAAAAAATTTGTTACTTACTTCTTGTTCATACAACAAAATTCTCAGTGTAGAGATTATATTAAGTAGAGAAAACGTTATTCTAATTTATCTTTAGTTCGTATGTACTATTATAATGTAATATGTATATTCATTTCGTATACAAGTTCACATTTGTATTTATTCTTTGCATAGATTACTGTACAATATTATTTTTTAAAATGTTTATACATTGAAAAATCACACGGATAATATAGTCTGCGTTGCAGACTTGCTCCAGACGCTACCTGCGTTTCAGAGCTATTAATTTTGGGCTTGAAAAAGTTAGACTAGATTAGAAATTTACTCTCCCTCTCTGTTTCTCTCTCTTTCTCTTCTCTTTTTCTACAAAGGACTCGCGACTTAACGATAGCCGGCGCTCAATAATTCAAAGCAAAGATTGGTGCGAAGTTTTTAATGAATCGCGCGAGTTTCTTACTGGTTCTTGGACGCAGGAGAACGTATCTTTTATCGTCCACTTTATGCGCGAGCAGCTGCTAACTTTTCTGCGCGTAATCCTATTTCGATTAAAATCACGATCGACAAGATTTTTTTTTATAGTGAAATATATAAGCATTTACTGCAAAATTTATATACCGGTATTAATATTATTCTTATTAATCTATCAATATTTATATTTCTAATACATGTTTAATTCGCTAAATATTCTTTTTACTGTTTGTGAGAGAGAGAGAGAGAGAGAGAGAGAGAGAGAAAGAGAATTAAAATATACAAATATACTAAAACTTATTTTTATCGCTCAAAATACTGACACATTTTTATTCTTAAATTTTGCATTTTAATATAAACTTCTCAACGTAAAAGAGCTGTTTACGTGGAATTGTTTGTACTATGATCTCAGGAGATGTAGGTGCAATCTGTGCATCTGCAATGGAAATAACAGTGCATTGCATGCGGCCGCGGCAGGAATTATTTCGGCAACGCGAATTAAGACGAAGCCTGTCCGCGGCTTCGTATAAAGTTGCCCAAACATACCGGTCGGTTAATTGACGTAGTTCTAAGAGTATCCCGGAAATGTTGATTGCTTCAGCAAGTTTCTAACGTTCAGTCAGCACGTCAGTTTGTTTCGTGCCGCTGACCAAAGTTCGCAAGAGAGCTCAGGTGCATGCCGGTGCTACGTATAAAGTAGTAGCTACGTATAAAGTAGGAAAGTTTTATAGAAGCGATCAGATTCTACGGAATGCATTGCCAAATTATTTTTACGTGCATTTCTCACGTTTAATTAAACCCAGACTGGCAGCAACAGTTGTCATCACGGCAGTTGTGGTAATAATCGCAGTTATTTTTATTCACGCCATACGTGATGTTAGATCTTGTCTGAATCAACTTTTTCTCAACGTATTTCCAGTGTTATACATTCAATCATTTTGGTCGAACAAGTTCAATCACTCCGGCAACACCCAGAGATTATTATTTCCTCCCCGTATTTCATTCGAAGTTAATCTAGTTGATATTCCTGCAACTATCGCGTAAAACTACGTGAGAAATATCTCTATTTCTTGCATAGCTCGCGCATTTTGCAGTCCGCGCGGAAAAAAATCTCCACGTAAAAAAAAAGAGAGGAGAATTTTCACAATCCCGACGCGAGGGAAACTTTTCTGTCATTACCGCGACGCGCGATGCTTAAATACAGATGCCCGGCCGTTCCCGTCTGCGTTGTATTAAAAGTCGAATATCGGAGTCTAAAGTTTTTTTCTCCCCCCTCTGCCCTCCCCCTCTGCCATTCGTTGCATATCTGGCGTGCGGGGGCCGTACAGGGACTTTATAGGACCAACGTGACGGGAACACCGAAACGCTCTTGACTAGGAAACGTCGAATAGCAGCCGGGCTCGCGCCGTAGAGCGATCCGAACGAAATTTGACGCGTAACGAAACTCTAGTCACAAAGGCCCGGGCTGCCAGCAAATAGCCTATCCACGGGTTATCCCCGGAATTCGACACTGAGACCCGGGCCGCTCCGCGCGTTAACGCCGGATGGATATTCCGCCCGGGTGTTGCCTTGGGCTACTCTAGGATGAAGCTATGCCCATAAAGCTGTAACATTCCACTTTATCCTGCTTTGTGCTCATAACGGCCCAAGTGCTTGTTAGACATTTATAGCGAAATGTGTTATCGAAGGAAGGTCATCTCGAAGCAATGCAATTTGACGCAACATTGTACGATAGGCGACGGAATTAATGCTCCCCGTTAGCTCAACGTTTCCCGTCCGTTGCAAGAATTTATCCTTGAATTTCTATCTCATATTCCTATAAAATTGTGTAAAACTTACGGGAAATTACGAAATTTGTTTAAAATATAACATCTTTGCTTTAGCTATTCTTGAAATACTTATTCGATATAGTTTCAGAGTACCCAGACAAATTAATGTACAAGTTATTTAACAGCAGAATTTAACAGCAGTTGGCTAAATTTTCGCTTTGTTCTCCTTGTTGCAAGAAAACTTATTTTTGAATTAATAGTTCTCATGTTCCTGTACGTAAAGTTTATAGAAAGTTACAAAATTTCTTTACAATAATATCTTTGCTTTAGCTATTTTTGAAATACTCATGTTTATTCGATATATTCTCATAGTAGACAAATTAAATAGCAGACAAGTTATTTACTAGTAGAATTGCAGTTGGCCAAATTTTCGCTTTGTTTTTCTCGTTGCAAGAATTTATTTCTGAATTAATATCTCTCATGTTCCTATACGTAAAGTTTATAGAAAGTTACAAAATTTCTTTACAATAATATGTTTGTTATTATTAGTTAAATACTTCGATATATTGACATGACAGGCAAATTACTGTACAAGTTATTTAATAGCAGAATCACAATTCCTCAAATTTTCATTTTGTTTTCTCGCTGCCTCCCTTTTGTCCCTCCGTCTCTCTCTCTCTCTCTCTCTCTCTCTCTCTATGGCTCAGATCTATATAACTCTCAGCGCTTCATTTATCATCACGATGAAAAAGGACGTTTCGGCGCACGTTCCCCTCGAGATATCCGTTACTCCGGGCTGTGTGCGGTATAACGATACTGGCACGGAATGTAACCTCGGAGTACTCCGAAAATCGGTGTACAGAAACGGGCGCGGCGTATCACGGCGAATTAAATTTCGTCTCCCGTCTGGCGGGATCGTCTTCGTCCCCGCCTTAATGCCGCCGGTTATCTCTCCGCAGATAACGAAAGCTGACGTTCTCCCGAGATAACGAAAATGTCCCCGAAGTACGGTACCCGGTAGTAGATATATGTATATAACCCGATGGTGGATACCGAGGCCAGAGTCGCGGAATCCGCTCACCTATTCCGCAAGGGGAGCAGACTTGCGATTGCGCGAGGGTGCACGATTACGCGACGTCGTGGGGGCGGAGAGGAGCGGCGCGGAGTAAGAAATCGCAGGAGAGTAGACTCTACACACCCACCCACGCACACATACACACATGCAGTAGGTGAAGTCAACTGAATCTCGTTTTCGTTCTCCTCCGATAACCGGGCGCCTTTGATAAGGACGCGGGAGCATCTTCGAAACCGTCCAATATTGAGCCGGGTCTGGGACGTGCCTCGAATCCCGTTGTTAGCTTGGAACTATCTTCTTATTAAAACGCGCGGAGGTGTTGTTTGTCAAAGTCAAATTGGTGGTAGACGTTTCACGGACGGAGCTTGAAAGAAAGAAAAAGAACGTAACGTTCTTATCGAGCTTCTTTTCTTTATCACCTTTTTTTTAGTATCGTGAATATTTCTTCTAATGAAAAAGTTTTTCCACCTAAAGACCTTACGGTCGCACGGAGCACAGCATCACGTGGGTTAAATGAGAAAAGCATGAGGTGACATGACCTGAGGATTAATGATACCGGTGCATAGCGGCAGAGATTTGCATAATAAGTAAATGGTAAATAGCTAATGATAAATTGCTGGTAACTTGGTAAACACAGCCGAATCGTCAATTCTACAGTTTTATTTGCAGAACGATCTTCTGAATATCGCTTCAATACGCTCCTTGCTTTTGTCAGTTTTTAATCATCTCATAAAACGTAAAGAAAATTAACGAATAACAAAGTGGGCTTTGAAAGGCAAACGCGGTCAATTGATGTTATGTAACTTTTAATTAAGAATACAATATAAGCTACAAATCGTACGGTTCTCGAGCCGTCTTCGGCAATGTAATAAATAAATTAAATAAAGCTCGCCAACGAGCATAAGGTGAGATTTAAAAAATTGAATGTACAAAGAAGTGTAATTCCCAAGAGAGAAAATACCAGGGAAATTCTGTTAATATTCATAGTCTGTAAAATATTCGAACTAGAAATGAAAATTGAGACTAACCGGCAAAGAGAATTATACATATATGAGGAGAATGATCGAGATTCAAAAGACCGAGAGTGAATTTAGTTATTCATCCGACAAGCGCGCTGGTTATTTGGCGCGAGAATAAAGTCAAAAGGGAACACGCGGCCGACTTTATCTTTACCTTCGGTTTACATCCACGGTGAATATGCTTTTTACGTCCATCATTGCGTAATGTTAAAGCTTGTAACTACGCCGTGAATGGTTCTCATAGCCGACGGTAAACTTTTTAACGATCGATGAGAGCATTAACGGGACTACCGTGATAAGCAGCACCGTAAAGAGTGTTTTATAACTGACGGAGCGGAAAATTATGACCGTATCTAATCGCGAATTATGTAAAAATGGTGTCGCTGTCGGGGGGAAACGCTTGTTTGCGGGAGATTTAAGTGAGAAATTGTCACGTCTTCGGTCGACACTGTTCCCCACTGGTCGGGAAAGGCGATTATCGCGATTAACCTGAAATCGACGCACGCTTTATATCGTGTCTCGCGTGCTAATGACTCCTCGATGGCGCCGGAGTTATAAACTCAGCTTACGCGTACCTATTCGGATTTATCGTCATGTTACAAGTCATAACTTCGCCGTCAGCTGCGTCATTCGAGAATCGGAGCGACCTACTTATCACTCGTGCGCTTGCGCCACTGAATATGTGTGTGCTGTTCTCGGTCACGGCATTCCCTGAATATTCAACGTTAACATATTTAACATAATGCGCGCAATATTTAACATAATACGCATCTCGGCATCTGCTTCGTTTTACACGTCCGAGTTACAATTGCATCGAGTATCCATCATAATTTCAGATTGCAGGTAAATGCGCTTTGATTGCATATATGTATCATAATGCTCCAGATACAATAGTGACGAACGTATAAATTTGCCTCTTGAGATCCGTGAAGTCACCAGAAAAAAAGAATATAAATAATAAATCTGCTGGCTCGCGATGAAACAGTTTTCTTTTCCGCTAGAAAAAGAAGGTATTTCGCGATAAGAAATTTGTGGAAACTAATTTTAATTTGTCAGCGCGTAACTTGGCATATTTCTTTCCTTGATATTTAAATACATTATTATATACAATTTAGTTTGAGTAACAAAAGAGGGAGAAAGATTTCATTGATTGTAATATAAATTTAGACATCTCGAAATATAATTAAATTTAAAAAAATATATAATTCTTATCCGCGAGAGAGATTTAAATGTATAATCAGTTTTGTCCCGACAACTCTTTTCCCTTTAATTGCTTTATCTTTAAAGAGATTAAAATTACACGAATGGCAAAAGAAGCTCCTGCATTTGACGGTTAAACAGTATTTAACGTCGTGGATTATGATTTACTCCGCATTTACGCGGCGACAATTAACAAGAAATTTCAAACTTGCGGAGGAAATCTGTTTTCAAAGCGATGACACTCGGAGATATCGGATAATATTTGACGATGAATTAACTGTTACCAGGTTACCGCGCTCTACATACCGTACTCTATAGCATCCGCGCGCATCGATTATCTCCGCTCCAATTACCCGTGGATAATAAGCGGTTCGTATCTCGTAAAGAGGCAGCGCGATCGTATCGCGTACTCTAACGCGATTCTAAAGTGCGAGCGAAGGGTGAAATCGCCCCCTTCAGAGGGATATGAGGAGCGATCGGATCGGCTGACTAATCCATGGCGAAATCATAAGGGAAGCGTAGTATCTAGACCATCTAGCGTGTAGTTTGCGTGTCTAGCGCGTCTCCGGCGAGCTCGAAGATTTTCCCTATTGCTAGATGAGCGAGCGAAAGAAGAGTGTGAGAGAGAGAGAGAGAGAGAGAGAGAGAATGCGGGTGTCGACGACGTTTAGGACAGAGTGGCGCTGTTTAGGACAGCTCGCAGTCAGAGGAGGTATCTGCGGCCAATCGACGTCGGCAACTGTATGACGAAGAGGCGGAGGAAGATCCCCGAGATAAGCACTCGAGACAAGCGCAGGGTGCCGCGATTTAATATTAACGCGGATGGCGGCGCGGCGTTGATTACACTCCATTGTGCCTCTCTCGCGCCTTCGGTAATCTATATACGGCCGCGCGCGGACCACCATGTGATGCATATACCGGTCCGTATATCAAATGTGTCCGTACCAACGGAAGCAGGAACCAGGACCATTCACACCGACCGAGGTAGGAGAGAAAGAGAGAGAGTGAGAGAGAGAGAGACGGACAGAACGACGAGGGACGAGGAGGAAGAAAAGGCCAGATAACGGGGCGTTTCTGAATTTCAGAATTTCGGGCGGATCTCGTTGCCGAGTGGACTGGCTTTGAATACGTATTCCCTCGATCCTCTCCTCGTACGTCTCCCCGTACGTCGTGCGTATTCCCTTCCGAAGATAACCCGAGTTTCATTATGTTCGATTTCTCGACCTCGCTCGCGGCGCACCCGAGATCCTCTCCGCGAGCGTCATTTCTGCGATCGCGGAGTTTCGCGAACGCGCTGGGTTATTGATACTGTATTGAGAATAGACTGGGTCAGCCAGTCGTAGACAGGTTTTGAATTAAACAGGTTGATCGTGAAATTATTTATCGATAATGAAACGAAAACTTCTGTCTATTTTTGGAAAGTGATTTGATGTGATATTCACCTCTTTATATTCCTTCTAAATAATTTATTTCTAATTTTGCAATAGAAAAGTAAAAATAATTCCTTAATTTGTCTTTTACAGTGTATACACAATAGTGAATCTCACAATTTCTATAAAATTACATATAATTGTGAGATTCACTATAATAGTTGTAAAATTCTACGTATTTATAATTTTGCAGT